>SNQJ01S0213451.1:0-13700 GCA_010110895.2 Picea sitchensis | reverse complement strand
ATCGTTTGTTGGGGTTTTTCTCCCTGTACAAGGTTTCCCTAGGGTATATGTGTTGTTGATGTGCATGCTTACTTATCTACATAGTTATTTCTATTCGGTTATGATTTGGTATTGTTGAAGTGTATTAAGATGGAATAAAAATGTTAAAGAAAATATAAGAATTAATCCGCATAAGAAATCAATCTCATAATTTAAAAGTCCCTTTGGCAATACTGTGGTTTCAATTGCGGCCTGCTCTAAGAATTTTAAAGTCTGAGCACCTTTTGGCCTCGCAATTAAGCATGACTGTTGATCTTCAATCTCAGGCGATGCCTCTTGATCAATGACTATAATATGTCCTCTATCTACCTTGGTCAACTGTCAGCCAGTGACCCTTTTTCCTCCTTCCACACGGACCCCCATATCTCACGATCTATTGACACATGCCCTCCTCTCAAATCGACGGCTACAATTGATTTCACCCTTCAGGCTTTGGTAGTTTAAACTCTCAACTCTCTCTTCCTCCATGGTACTTCCACCCAAATTTGACGATCTGTCGATGCATGTCACTCACAGATCAACGACTGTGGTTCACTTCTGCTCTTCAGGCTTCGCGAGTTTCAACTCTCAGTCTTCGCTTTCTCCCGGGACGCTTTCACCCGAATACAATGAATTTCTGCCATGCATCCCTATGGATCTGACGGTCCAGATTCACCTTACTCTTCGAGATGATTTCACTCAAAGTTCATAGATATTTGTTGCGTGTTACTCTGAGTCTGACAGTTATGATTTACTTCAGGTCTTTACCCGGAGTCCACGAATTTCTGCCACGTGTCCTTTTGAATTAGACGACTATGATTGATTTCTCCTTTTGGGCTTCAGGAGTTTCAAATATCAACTCTTACTCCCTCCACAGGACTTCCACCCGAAGTTGATGATTTGTTGACACATAACCCCCTGGCGATCAACGACCAGGATCCACTCTTCGGAGATTTTGCTCTCTCCTAATCTACAAACTTATGAAGTTGTATATATTGCACCACCTGTCCCTCTGGATGATGGATGGTCCCTAATCACTTCGGGACTTTGGCAAGTCCACTCTCCTGTGCACACAAAGGAATTAAGGCTTGTGAACTTTACCTGGATCCGAAGGATGTCGATCCCTCACTCTCAGATCCAATGGTTGGGATATGTTCTCCTCCTAGCGCGTTCCTTCTTCATCCTAGACCCTGATCTGATGGTCCAGGTCTCTTCCTGTGCCCGATCTGATGGTTGATGTTGCTCCTCCTCATGAGCTTCCTTATTCTCCTAGACTTAGGAAAATTTTTAAGTGTTCAAAGGTTACAACCTTTGATTCTTCTACGAGCCTGACTACTTGGGTCTCGACTTCGCTCTTCCTCCTGAGATTTGGGACTTGAAGCAAGTCTGTTAACGCACTTCTTGCACTATCCCTTCTGAGATTTGGCCAATGTAACTTGGCTTCGGTTATGGAGCACACTTGCGCTTTCATTGTGCAAACTTTCACTACTCCTCCAAAGCTTCTGAACTTGAAGTAAATTCACTTCTACGCGCACTCCTTGCGCTACCTCTCTTGAGATTTTTCCTACTCAAGTTCTAAGATTTTAGTCCCTTTACTCCTAAAAGGGATTCTTGTGCCTTATTGGTATCCTTTTCTCAATGCACACTTTCACAGCTTTATAGAGTGTTCAACAACTCTGTGAATATCTCCCCTCTAATACTCTTCTCTTTGAACTCGATAGAGAGTTCTTCTGTGCACAATTGTATCTACTCAATGCCCACCTGGTCGATCTCTACAGAGTTCTTAGTGACTCTGTCTCTCTATGCTTCACCTGCACAGTTTACCCTCCAAGGTATTCATCAACCTTGATTTTTCCCTTGATTTTTTATCACTCTGGTGCACCCTCTTGGCACGTTCTTTTCTGACTCCACAGAGTTCAAATGCACACTCCTTTTGCTGGCTATAGAACCTCCAATGTTCTGTTGTGCACTCCTTGCACAGCCTAAAGAATCCAAAATGATGTCTCAACCTCAACAAATATAGATAAATATATCTTCCTACTACAAATGAAACCTATCATTCATCTACAACATACATAAACACACACAAATAACATTCATCGGATACACATAAACACACAAAAAGTTCATATGTAGGAAAAACTGCTTTCTTTCTATTAAGATGAATGTCTGATTACAATATGTGTAGGATGGACTGTAACAGAGCCTCAGCTCTCTCAAGCTCCCTCAAAGAACTATTCTATCTCATATTTCCTCCTCTGAGGATTTCTAACTAACTTGCAGTGACCTCCTATTCAGTAACAATACTCCTCCCACAACCTCATGTGGGCATACAATGCATCTACATATACAAGAAGTTTCCTAGGGTTCCCTCCAACTACTTCTATTCTCGAAAGAAGCTAACTACCCCTTATTTTCGTTACATTAAAGTCTAGGAGTGAAACTCCCAGATCACTCGCGATCATTTTCTCCCAAGCATTTTGATCTTCTTCAGTTTTCAATTAGTTCAAGAAAGATTTGCAAGAAACGCCAATGTTTCATATTCCAAAATGATTCAAAGGCATGCTAAGGCACTGCATTGTCTCTCCATGTGTGCTTGTTGATGGTGCTCCTACATCATACTCCACTACTGGGAAAAGCATGAGCTCCTGCTCATGGCTCCCTCTACTATGTTTTTGAAATCCTCCAGGGTCCCAAACCTAAAATTGGAGTTGTCCACTCGCTCCTCTTCCTTGATATTTGTGTTCCCTATTGCTCCTATAGGTCCTCTTCTATTCCATCCTTCTCTACTTACTACTTCTTGTGATGATTCCAGCATCAATCTCTTAATATCCTCTATTTCTTTGTCCAGCTGGTCCACTAGCTGGTTTTCCTCCTGCAATATGCTCTGTTGCATCTTCTCTCCATAATTTTCCAAATTAACTTGTTGTATGAGATGCCTTTGCATCTTTACCCTTCTCTCCAGGGCCTCCATCTCTTCACACAGATCAACAAGATCCATGCTATATGTTTCTTCCTCCTCTACTGTAGGTTCACATTCTACAATTATCTCTTGCTCAGCTTCTTGGTTGAAAAATTTGAGCCATTCCTCTGAATTCTCTTCTCTCCCCATCTCTTGGGCACATTGAAATGCATGCCCTTTCTCCTTTTTACCAACCTGATCAATCTGATCCTTCATGTTATCTTCATCTCTTATGGCACTAACTGGCCACTCTATTGCAGACTCCATTTCTACAGTCTCACCACTGAGTTTCTTCTCAACTTCCTCCTCTGACAGATTGAATTTTGTCATCTCCTCTTATGTTGGTTCAACTCCAACTTCCTCCAGCTTCTCTCCAGGCTGGTATGCTCCTCCACCTATTTCCAACTTGATCTATTGGATATGCCTACTCTACATATTTATCCTTCTCTCCAGGGCTTCCAATTCCTCATACAGCGCAACAAAATCTATGTTGTCTGCTTCCTCTTCTGTTGCAAGCTCCAGTGCTGCAGTCATATCATGTTGAGCTCCTGGGATGAAATTTTTGAGCAATTCTATTGAATGATATTCTCCTGAAATCTACTTGACTGTCTCCTGGCAGCCATCTTCTGGTTCTAGATTGTCCAGTCAATCTTCCAACATCTTCAGCTCTTGCTCCCATTGAGTGAGAAATTCATAAGAATTATCCTCTTTTTCTACTGGGGCAGACATCAGTGTATGCTCCTTCTTCCCCTCTTTGATAGTCTCTATTGGTTGTATTTCCTCTGTGATACTTGCATCACATACACAATTAGCTTTAAAATCATTTAGAACCATGGTCTCTTTCTTGGATTCTTGTTGCACCACCTCCTCATGTGCAACACTTGTACTAGCCTCTGTTGGACTATTTGGCAGGAATATTTGAATTCCCCCAATGATCAGAATGCATTTCTGATCCTTCTCCACCAATTCTCCTTGTTGATATGAACTCTCAGTTGAGTTCACGATACTTTCATATAGTCTCCCCTCTTCTTCCTTTCCCACCTGGCAATCTGGGATTGCTCTTTTTCCCTCTTGGTAGGCTATGTGATCTTCAACTGATCTCATCTCATCGCTCACTTGGCAATTTAAATTTCCATCATTTCCCTCCTGACACTCTATGAGATCCTCAATTGATCTCATCTCATTGCCCCCCTAGCAATATGAAAATTCATCTCTGCCCTCTTGGAAGTTTATGATACCTTTAACTGGTCTCACCTCCTCCTCATCATTGAGGATCCTCCCAATCTCTGGTTCACAGATGTGAATTAGTTTCTCCTCTATGTCACTGAGGTTTTCAACATGCCTCAGCCACTTCCTCATTACTTGTTGCTGCCTTCTGGCTAACAACTTCCTTACAGGCCACTTCGCTTTCCTCTTCAAAGGCCATTCATATGTCCAGTGTATCTTTGTCTCCTGTTGCATCTTTAATGTCAGTTGTTCCATTCTTTCTCTTATCTCAAATTTGAGCTCCTTGCCAATTTCTGCTTTACTTTTCTTCTGGCTGTCTCCTCTTCGACCATGCTCGTGGCCTTCAATAGCCATATTTTCTCTCTTCATCCCTCCTGGCTATCTACCATTTGTTGCACACCTTGCAACAATATTTACAGAGCATCAATACTCTGTCTCTCTTCACCTGTTGTCTACAGGTGAACTTCAGCTTCTAATACCATTTGANCAAATTATCTCTATTCACCTTCTTACCTTTGCCTACAATATGCAGACAAAATTCAACTCTTTATACTACTTGATGTAGTCAAAATATCTCCTTCATCTCCTTCGCCTGAAATCTACAGATGAAATCACGCTTTGATACCACTTGATGGTATCAGACTATCACCTTTATCTCCTTTGCCTGAAATCTACATACGAAATCATGCTCTGATACCACTTGATGCAGACCCCCCTTATCCCCTTGGGGATGCTCGACCTCTCGGTCTAGGATCATTCACATAAAGGAGTCAGATTGAATCTTCGGGCCTTTATTAGACCCCAATCAATCTACACAGGTACCCGTTTCTTAAAAGTGAGGTTCTATCAAACCTACGGGCTCTTTCCTGGCCTCTTCGAAGAATTTGAATAACAGATGCTAGCTTCCCTCGCTAGGTCCTTTCCTTCATATGACCTCAGGCCATGACCTCACGTACACACATGCTTGTGGAGTAGCCAAAAGTGGT
This sequence comes from Picea sitchensis, assembly GCA_010110895.2. Classification (NCBI taxonomy): domain Eukaryota; kingdom Viridiplantae; phylum Streptophyta; class Pinopsida; order Pinales; family Pinaceae; genus Picea; species Picea sitchensis. The sequence continues at coordinate 8,507 of SNQJ01S0213451.1, read as the reverse complement.
TTGAGACCACACTGCTTTTCTCCCCGTAATTCCCTATCAATCACCACATGTCCCTTTGGCAATACCGTGGTTTCAGTTGTGGCCTGCTCTAAGAATTTTAAGGTTCGAGCACCCTTTGGCCTCGCAATTAAGTGTGACAGTTGATCTTCAATATTTTTTGATGCCTCTTGATCAACAGCTACAATATGCCCTCTATCTACCTTGGTCAACTGTCAACCAACGACCCTTTTCCTCCTTCTGCATGCACCCCCAGATCTCACGATCTATCGACACGTGCCTTGCTCTTAAATCAATGGCTATGATTGATTTCAACCTTTGAGCTTCGGGAGTTTCAACTCTCAACTCTCGCTTCCTCCATGGTACTTCCACCCGAAGTCGACAATCTGTCGACGCGTGTCACTCACAAATCAATGACTATGGTTCACTTCTACTCTTCAGGCTTCAGGAGTTTCAACTCTCAGTCTTCGCTTTCTCTTGGGATGCTTTCACTTGAAGACAATAGATTTCTGCCACGCATCCCTCTAAATATGATGATCCAGATTCACCTTGGCTCTTTGGGACTCTTTCACCTGAAGTTCATAGATCTCTATCGCGTGTCCCTCTGAATCTAACGACTATGATTTACTTCAGGTCTTTACTCGGAGTCCATGGATTTATGCCACGTGTCCTTTTGAATCAGACGGCTACGATTGATTTCGTCTTTTGGAGAATTTCAACTCTCAACTCTTACTCCCTCCGCAGGACTTCCACCCGAAGTTGATGATCTATTGACACGTAACCCCCTGCGATCAACGACCAGGATCCACTCTTCATAGATTTCTCTCTCTCATGATCTACAAACTTCCAAAGTCATAGATCTTGTGCCACCCGTCCCTCTGGATGATGGATGGTCCCTAATCACTTCTGGACTTCGGGACTTTGGAAAGTCTACTCTCTTGTGCACACAAAGGACTTAAGGCTCATGCACTTTACCTGGATCTAATGGATGTCGACCCCTCACACTCAGATCCAATGGCTGGGATTTGTTCTCCTCCTAGCTCATTCCTTCTTCATCCTGGACCCTGATCTGACAGTCCATATCTCTTCTAGTGCCCGATCTAATGGTTTTTGTCGCTCCTCCTCCTGAGCTTCTTTGTTCTCCTGTACTTGGGAAAATTTGTAATTGTTCAAAGGTTACAGCCTTTGATTCTTCTACGAGCCCGACTACTTGAGTCTCGACTTCGCTCTTCCTCCTGAGCTTCGGGACTTGAAGCAATTCCATCTACGCGCTCCTTGTGCTATCCATTTTGAGCTTTAGCCAATGTAACTTGGCTTTGGTTCTGGCGCACACTTACACTTTCATTGTGAAAACTTCCACTACTCCTCCAAAGCTTGTGAACTTGAAGTAAATTTTCTTATGCGCACACTCCTTACGCTGCCTCTCTTGAGATTTTACCTACTCAAGTTCTAAGATTTCAGTCCCTTTACTCCTCAAAGGGATTCTTGTGCCTTCTCGACAGCTTTTGCTCAATGCACACTTGCAGATCTTTACAGAGTGTTCAACAACTCTGTGAATATCTCCTCTCTAATAGTTTTCTCTTTGAACTCGATAGAGAGTTCTTATGTGCATGATTTCATCTACTTAATGCCCACCTAGAAGAGCTCTACAGAGTTCTCAGTGACTCTATCTCTCTGTGCTTCCCCTACACAGTTTACCCTCCAAGGTATTCAACAACCTTGAGGTTTCCCTTGAGTTATTATCACTCTGGTGCGCCCTCCTGGCACGTTCTTTTCTGACTCCATAAATTTTATATGCGCACTCCTTTCGCTGGCTACAAAACCTCCTGTTAGCGCTCTGTGATTTGTGCAAGGCTGCGAGGGAAATCATAGAGGTAATCTCGAACTGCTTGGAGTCTTGGATCTAGCCCTCCAAGACTTAGAGAGGGATCTCTCTTTCTAAATTAACCTAGTATGGAATAGGACATATGTTAGGCTATCTATGAAAGTATGGGGTTTTTATTTTTAAATGGTTAGTTTGGGACAACAAGGAGGGCCATTGGGCAAATGGGGTCTGCGCTTGAATATGTATTTCATTCTCAGATCTGGAAAAAGTTCTTACATAGGGCAAGGTAGCGGAAATGTTGGATCGAAATAAGTTTTGATGGTGTCGATTTGAGGAAGAACTAGGGGAGGAAAAAGCCCATCAAAGGAGCAACTAAGAATTCCTAAACTGGGATTTTAGAAGAAAACATAAAGATTGTCAAAAGAGTAGATGCAGAGTATTTGCTAATAAATTTTTCTCTGTTACTATCTTCTGACAATGAGAAATTGAAAACAAGCAAAAAGATGACAATAAAATTACTTTAACAAAGAAAGAAATGCCACCAATACATCCGCACAAAAATTCTGTAGAAAGAGCATGCCCATTGCTGATTGATCATCTAAATATTACAAAAAATGTTCTCTGGCCAAACACAGCCCATGCTCCAGCAAAGAAAATTGAAAACTTCAGGTTGAAACCTCTCACACAGGTCGAAACCCTCTCATCTCAGCCCAGTCGAACCCCTATTTTGTCTTTTACCCATGTATAAATAAGAAAAAATTGCCTCAGCCTTTCAAGACTCGAGCTCATAACTCTGTTTTCTGAAAATAGAAAACAGTTACACAGATAGACACATGTCAATTGACTCCTCAAACAATTCAAACAGTAAATTAAATGGAAATTTACAATTGGTAACTGTTGCCTCGACATCTGGCATATTGGAGGATGTTTAAGATTCGCTGGAGAATAGACTGTAACAACATAAAAAACCAATGAATGCAGCAGTCGTTGAATGCTGGAGGTTGTTGGAGACTGGCTGGAGTCGAATCTTCTTAGACCGGGAATGCTTGAAACTGTCATTTGCCAATTGTCGAGTTTTCCTCTAGAGCCTGGGATTGCTCTGCCACCTATGACTACATTATAAAATTGATGACAAGTGTGATGGATTGAAAACTGTGTACAAGCCTAATATTTTGTTTGCTGCCAGATATCTCATGCTCCTGTAAGTGCTCAGCCATTTCATTTTTTATTTCACTGAGCTTTAGCCTTTAATAAGGGATCTGATTCTCCTTTTCCGATTTTGTCATTGCCAGGTGTCTTTTGTAGCTTTAAGGGTGATGATTCCGTGGATACAACATTTGTGTTGTCAGTTTCCACTTAACCCCCAACCACCTCAACCAATAAATAAATACCTGTTGGCAAGAAACAAACAGATCTGCAGGAAAGGATGAATGTTTGGCTTTTCTTCTATCAACTATAAAAACCCAAGCTTTATCGAATCAAGCTTATGGACTTCAACTATGTTCAGTTTCAGGCCTGTTGAACTGCAGCGCATGCTTTGAGGCCACAATTTTATAATGCAGATGTCTTCAAGTAAAATAGTTCAAGTCTACAACATCCTGGCTCTGAGTAGACAAAGGACCTGCAAGTCAACGTAACTTAAACTTGAGAGCATCACTTGAATTTCTTGAACTTGAACTTGAAAGCATCACTTGAATTTCTTGAACTTGAACTTGAAAGCATCACTTGAATTTCTTGATTTGTTAAGTTTCTTTGTAAGGCTTTTCTTTTTCTCAAACATAGTAGATCATCCCCACCTCGATGAGAGAAATGTGGGGAATGCTGAAAGAAACATCAAGACCTCTGCAGTTCTTACGGAGAAAAGTGTAAGCAATATCAATGGAAAATTTCTTCAATATGGAGGATGACTTTTTGGCTTTCACATGTGAGTGTCCTAACATGTATGCAACACTTGCTTCCTTGGCTTCAACAAGATCTATAAGATTTTCTCTCACTCATGGATCTAAATCAGGGCTCTTGAGTAGCTCAAACCTGACTTCCTTTTTCCTTGGTGTAAAATCATCTACTTCAGATGATCTAACATGAAACTTGTGCACTGGGGATTGTTCGTTCTCCTCCTAATCTGAAAGAACTATCTTCATTGCAGAATTGGTTGATGTACTGAATACTGCCATCCTAGCAGTGCTACACATTTCAGTGTTATAATCAAGAGAATCATCTCCATTGTCCTTCTGTATAAATTTGCTAATGTTTTGAACTAACTGATTCTCGAAGTCATAGTTCTCTTGATGAACATCCTTGTAACCATACCTCACTATGCACCTGAACATCCGGTATTCCTTCGGACCTATTCTACCTATCAGGTAACATTCTTTGGATGGGACATACAGAACTTGAACTGTTTTGATGCACACAAACACAAGCACCCTGTGAAAGGATGGTAAATTTGTAACAAAATGACCAAAGATAGCAGGCACTCCTGTTACTAGATCATTGTAAATAAGCCCAATTCCAGGCACACGCACCATCCCAAGACTCGGCCCTAAACTTAATATCCTTTTCATTGAAACCTTGTTCTGGGAATCAAATTCATACTTCTTTGACGTTCCATAATGCCAAACATACATGATTGCCATAAAGATTAAGGAGAGTACCAAAGGAACCCATCCCCCTTCAAGAACTTTGATCAGACATGTTGAGATATACAGGAGTTCAATAGATCCAGAAATTACCAAAAAGGAAAAAGCTACAAGAATATTCTTCTGCCATACAATGATGATCACCAAAGACATCAAGCAAGTTGTAACAAACATCACAGTAATAACAACTAATCCATAGGCATGGCCGATCATATTCGTAACTCGAAAACCAATGATAACTGCAAGGCATAGACACATGAGAATCCAGTTTACTTCTGGAATGTATATTTGCCCATATATTTGATTGGAGGTGTGAACAATCTTCACTCGAGGAAAGCAACTCAGTGTTGAGCATTGACTGATAATGGAGAAAGTTGCTGAGATGACTGCTTGACTTCCCACTACTGATGACATTCATGAGAAGAAAACACAACTGAGTATTGATATATGCCAAAAGGTACAAAGCATTCCGATGAAGTGAGCCCAAGGCTATCTTTGGAGTTTGGTGTTGGTGCTGGCTTGTGTGTTTGTTGTTGGTTTGTGAAATGGTCTAACTCTCGATGTTGAGTGCTTGGAGATTGGCCCTCGGCCAACATAATTTTTTGGAAAATAATTCTTCAACAATTTATATTTTGGATAAACAAGACAAAAACTCTGCATAAAGGTCGAGGGGCCAATTTTGCTAAAAAGGACCAAATTTTGGCGAAGAAACCAAATTTGTATTTTCCCACAAGAATTAAACTTTGCCATTTCAAACCAATTCACAACCTTTTTGCTAAAAAAAAAAAAACATCGAAACTCGCTTTGAAGCTCGCGCGCGAGGATTCATCTTATGCTTGGTCAGTGTTGAGCGCTTTCTGCCGCCTTCACTATGCATCGTGAGCAAAAGCATAATGCCTGAAATAGATAGATATTATTTAGGAAACTGATTCCCCTTATTATATAGGGTTCTAACACCTCCAATGTTATGTTGTGCACTCATTGCACAGCCTAAAGAATCCAGAATGATGTCTCAACCTCAATAAAGATAGACAAATCTATCTTCCTACTGCAGATGAAACCTATCATGCATCTACAACATACATAAACACACATAGATAACATTCATCGGATACACATAAACACATAGAAAGTTCATATGCACGAAAAATTGCTTTCTTTCTATTAAGATGAATGTCTAATTACAATATGTTCAGGCTGGACTGTAACAGAGTTTCATCTCTCTCAAGCTCTCTCAAAGAACTATTCTATCTCCCATTTCCTCCTCTGAGGATTTCTAACTAACTTGCAACAACCTCCTATTCAGTAACAATACTCCTCCAATAGCCTCATTTGGGCATATAATGTATCTACATATACAAGAAGGTTCCTAGGGTTCCCTCTGACTACTTCTATTCTCGAAAGAAGCTAACTACCCCTTAGTTCTGTTACATTAAAGTCTAGGAGTGAAACTCCCAGATCACTCGTGATCATTTTCTCCCAATCATTTTGATCTTCTTCAGTTTTCAATCAGTTCAAGAAAGATTTGCAGGAAATGCCATTGTTTCATATTCTAAAATTATTCAAAGGCACGTAAGGCACTGAGTTGTCTCTACACGTGTGCTTGCTAACGATTATCTTGCATCAAATATGTGTGTGTGTGTGTGTGTGTGTGTGTGTGTGTGTGATAATAATAACCATATTCAATGTGATATCTACAACAACACATGTTACGAATTGTGTTTATTCGAACATACCAAGGATTGCATTTATGGAAAGATCTTTAGCCTAAGTTAAGTGCACTATGTACTGTTCTAAATCTCTCATACAATTTTGTTTTTGTAATGTCAAGATAGTGTTTAATATGGGGTTCATGGTCCCTAGATCCCCTTCTCAATTTTAGTACATATTTTTTGTTGGAAGGGGGCCTTGTGTTATCATGCCAGAAATTTTGAACTAGTCCCTTAACCGCTCCAATTAACTTCATGTCAGAACAGGGTAGCCTTCCAGTGAAGGCCCACAAATATGTTGGGGCACTTGTGTCAAGGCTATCTCGTCTATGAGAATAATTTGTAAGGGTTTTGACATTGCATTTCAAAAGGTGAGAGGTTCGTTGTAGCAAATGATGTTTTCTTGTAATCTTGCTAACAATTCACTGGGACAAGACACATCGGGCTGCATTGTGGTCTTTAGAAAAAAGCTTCTTACCAATTATTTGAAAAACATCTACAAGGTTTCGTACATGATGACTTGTTTCTACACTTTTGACTGTTTTAATGCCTAAAATTCTCCTAACAACAGTCAAACTTCTAGATTTTAACAAGGATAAAAATAATTGACATCTAGCAGCATCAGATTTTGGTTCAAAATATTCTTGAATGATTTTATAAGAGTGATAATGAATAGTATAGTTAGGTAACTTACCTTCAAGTGATGCTAGACCACTTTCATCGACCTGAATGCATTTAGGAGTTCTTCGTCACACAATGCTCAATCTAAGCAAGGACGATGAACCCCTATTCTAGGACTCTTGACCTCCCTATTGTGGAGTTAACAATGTTGCAGTTCTTTCCCCTTTAATAACTGACGGATCAACTATGGGAGGAGAGTGCACATTTGACTGTCCAACAAGAGATTGCACCACAGGACCTTTTTCACCACAATGTTGTACACCAGTTGCTTCTTTAATTTCATCCATTGTATAATCAGATCCAAGCAAATCCTCCATCATATGTTCATCCACAAAAAGTTGTATTGATGATATATTGTTTGGATTTCTCTCTAATGAACTCTTGTTCTTTTCTTCTGGTGATGGAGGAGAAGAATTAGCGGCATATATTATGCTAGAAATTAGATTTCCCTCATGAGAAAGCCTACACTTTGACATACATAACTTTGTTTTTTCTCTTTCTTCTTCTACCTTTTCAATCGATTTCTTTTTTCTAGAGGATTTTCTTTCTTGAATCTGGTGGTTCCCCATGTTTAAAGATAAGAATTGGCTTCCAAACACCCACCACAAATTTTTCTTTGTATTATGTAATAAGGCACAACCAAGTAGAGAAATGTGTTTTTGTATTACTAAATAAGACACATCTAATAATTCCAATTCCAATTGCACTTGGACAAATTTGTCTTCCAATTCCAAGAAGACACAAGAAGATACAAACAACAATTCCAATTGCACTTGGACAAATTTGTCTTCCAAGTCCAAGAAGAAACAAGAAGATACAAACAACAATTCCAATCGCACTTACACAAATTTGTCTTCCAATTCCAAGAAGATACACACAACAATTCCAATTGCAGTTGGACAAATTTATCTTCCAATTCCAAGAAGAGACAATTACATACAAAAAACAATTCCAATTGCACTTGGCAAAGTTGTCTTCCAAATTTTCCTACAATGGTCTGGAAATAACACAAAAGTATTTATGAATCTAACAAGAACACTAAAAAAAAGTAAAACATGTCTGTGCAAGATGTTTTTTTTCAGAATTTGTCACATTTTTTCTCGACCATGAGATAGATGAGGTGGGGTGTGTTTGGCACCAAAAAATGCCCAGCGGGAATGCGTGTGCATTCTACAAATGTGTGCACATTCCTGTTGAGCATAAACGATCAACTCAGTCAAGTCACAGGAGCACGTGCATGCTCTTAATGCAATGAATATATCATTTAATATCCACCAAACCTTTGTATGAATAAAATTTTATAGGGGTATGGAGACAACTAAGGCCTAAGGGGTTAGGATTGAAAGTATTTTCAAGGATAGAGAAATGGTTAGAGCACCAAGATGTGGTTGATGTGAGTGCAAGGATTGTACACAAGGTATATGCATAGTGCACTCAGGGCTTGAGTTAAGTTGGGGTTAAGGATTGAGTATAAGTTATGCCTAGGCTTAGATGTAGTTAGGGGGGTCTATGCCATTGTCTACATCAAGCTCTAGGTCAACGTCTAAATTTAGATCTAGCTCTATGCAGTGGTCTAGGTCATGGTCTATGTCAAGCTCTAGGTCTGGTGACAAGATATTTGGAGGAATGGAACCTACTGAAATGAATATTATGACC
>SNQJ01S0213449.1:0-15732 GCA_010110895.2 Picea sitchensis | reverse complement strand
GGCTTCCCATTGATCAGCACAACAAATTTTGTTGATGTCACACAACCCAAAATCCAATCAGTTGCTTCTAAACTTAAACCAATCTGTAATAACACAAGTCCGAGAAAACCCCAATCCACCCTATCATAAGCTTTAAATAAGTCTAATTTTAAGACCAGAGCTTTCATATTCTTCACCTTAATACTGTGTATTACTTCCTGTACCACTCCTATCGCATCATTTATTTGCCTACCTTCTAAAAAACCAAATTGTTCTTTTGAGATACAAGTGGAAAGAGAAGTTTTTAATCTGGTAGCAATTATTTTTGTGATAATTTTGTACACCAGGTTGCACAATGCTATGGGCCTAAATCCTCCGAAAGAATCAGGTTTGTCACTTTTAGGGATTAGATCAATAAATGTAGCATTCAATGCTTCTGATACTTTTCCTAACCTTCTTGAATCTTCCACTACCTCCAGAAGCTCATTGCCCACAAGATCAAAGAACGCCAAAAATAACTCTACAGTCTAGCCATCCGGCCAAGGACTTTTTGAGCACTTAAAACCTTTTAAAAAATTTAAGATTTCATTTAAAGAAACTGGATCAGCTATGCTACTTCCTTCCTCCTCCGAAAACATTCTTGGATAGTTCCTTAGAACAGTGAGTTGGTCTATAATAGCCAAATTGTCCTGAGCTTTAAAAATATGATGGAAGTAGTCCACAGCCTCCTTTTGCAGATCAGAGGTGTTTGATAGAACAATTCCATCTTCTTTAGTGATATCCCAAATGTTGTTAATATGCTTCCTAGAGTTCGAATATGTGTGGAAAAATTTTGTATTTCTCTCACATGTTGCCAACCAATTTACCCTGCTTTTCTGTGTCCATGTCTCCTCCTCTTGCTTTAGAAGAACCCTTTTCCTCTGTTCTTTATCCAATACTGCTAATCTTTCCTTATCCTCCACAAACCTTCTAGGAAACTTGATGCAACCCCCCCCCTTCTCTCCTAAGGGCTACGCGACCTCTCGGTCAACGATCTTCAACTCTGAGTCGAATTGGCTCTCTGAGACCTTAATGGTCTCGATTGAGAATTAACACAGGTCCTCTCAGTTCTCTGGTGCAGGTTCTATGGCACCCGCTACCTCTTTCTGCAACTATTGAACTCTCAGGTTTTAGGTACTAGCCCTTTTCTCGTTAGCCCCTTGTCGCATGTGAGCTCGGGCTAGGTCCTTGTGCAAACGCACGATTACGGGTGCGCCCAAGAATGGTTTGGGATCAACTGCTTTTCTCCCCGCAATTTACCTCCAATTTCCGCATACCTCTTCACCGATACCATGGTTTCGATTGCGGCATGCCCTCAAAATTTTAACGTCCGGGCACTTTCTGGCCCCGCAATCGAGCATGATCGTCAATCTTATGATCTTGACGGTGCTTCTAGACTGACGGTCGAGATCTGCCTCTTCCAAAACAATGATTCAAATCTAGTTCTCCCAAGTCAAACGGTTGATATTTACTTCGGGTCTTTACCCGGAGTCCACGGATTTATGCCACCTGCCCTCTGGATCAGACGATTGACGTTTACTTCGGGTCTTTACCCGGGATCCATAGATTCAAGCCACCTGTTATTCAGATCTGACGGTTCAGATCTACTTCGGACGATCCGACGCTTGAGATTTACTTCGGACGATCGGACAGTCCCAAATTACTTCAGGACTTTGGAACTTTGGCAAGTCCCCTCTCTTGCGTGTGCGAAACGCTAAGGCTCGTGCACCTTGATTTGATCGAACGGTTGTTGGTCCTCTAAATCGGTGATCCAACGACCATTGTCGCTCTCCCTCCTGATCTTCCGACTTCCTCTGACTTAGAATATTTTCTAAGTATCCAAAGGCCTCGGCCTTTGTTCCTCCTACGACTCTGTCTCTTTGACCTCATCTGCACTTCTGGAAAGTGCTATCCCTTCTGAGCTTTCGTCAATGGACTTTGACTTCACCCTGGCGCACACTTGCGCTCTGCGTGCAAACTTGCACTAGTTCTCCCTGAGTTTTCAACTTACTCATTCTCTAAGGGACTCGGCCCTTCTGCTTCTTTAAAAATACTTTCTGGTGCCCTCCTGGCACAGTCTGCGCTCGATCTCCTGAGCTTTCGAACTTGAAACAAGTTCGCCTCTACGCACACTCCTTGAACTTAGTATACACACTCTGGATACAAAAGTTCCACGCTATCTCTTTTGAGCTTCAAGCCGAAAAAGACTCTCTTACACGCACTCCTTCCATTCAGTATGCACTCCTTGCATAACATACAGAAGAGAACAATTGAAACTTATACTAACATCTTACAGTTTCAAATATCGAAATGAAAAATCATTCATTCATGAAAATAACAATAACAGGGAATTGCAAACAGTAACAACACTATGCATTTGGATCAATTTTCCTCTGTTATATTCATTCAAAATTAAATGGCTACAGCTATGATCAAACAACAACTAAAAACTCATAATTTTCCTACTAACTCGCAGCAGCCCCATTTGGGCGTACAAAACCTCTATTTATCTCAGAGGGCTTTTAGGGTTCCCCCCGACTACTCGTCTATTCGAAAAAATAAAACCTAACTGTTATCTAAGTTCAGTTACATTCAAGACTAGGAGTGAAACTCCCAGATCACTTATGATCATTCAGCTTCCAAGCGTTTGATCTTCTTCCATTATTCAATCAGCTCCAAAATATTCGCAGTAAACGCCAGCATTAAGATTCTAAAATGATTCCAAGGCGCTGAGTTGTCCTACCACGTGTGCTCGCTGACGATGCTCCTGCATCATACTCCCCTGGACAAAAATTTATGGACTCCTGTCCATGAGCTCCTGCACCGACTTTCCATGCTTCTAGATATTAACTTCATTTTCCCAACTAGCATCTTCTATTGGGTGTCCCTTCCACTTGACCAGATATTCAAGATGGGTCTTCCCCCTAGTCTTCCTGATAATCCTCTGATCAATGATCTTCTCCATCTGTGGTTTTTCTGCTATAGGCATTTGTTTCTCCCACTAAATATTCTCTTGAACTTCTGATCCCTCTGAGACATATTCCCTATAAGGGTACAGGTTTGAAACGTTGAATATGGGTGATATGCCCACATCATCTGGAAGCTCAATCTCATAGGTGTTTTCACCAAACTTCCTTAATATCTTACATGGCCCTATCTTCTTCATCTTCAACTTGTTATATGTTTCCCTAGGGAACCTTTCTTTCATGAGATGTGCCACAACCTGATCTTCTACTTCAAATTGAAGCTCTCTGTGATGTTGATCAACTTTGTGCTTGTACTCTTGGTTAGAGCTCTTTAACTGTCCTCTGATCTGGTTATGGAGATTCTGCATTTCTGCAGCAAAATCTTTTGCTCCAGTGCTTCTGATCCCACTGATTATGATGCTCAGTGACCAGACTCCTCAATAAGTTTCCCAAACTTTTGTTTACCACCTCAGTCTGCCCATCTGTCTGAGGGTGATAAGTTGAGTTGAAGGAAAAATTTGTCCCCATCTTCTTCCACAGTGTTCTCCAAAAATGACCAACAAATTTTGTGTCTCTGTCTGAGACAATGCTCCTGGGTAGTCCGTGAAGTCTCACAACTTCCTTGAAAAATAGATTTGCAACATCTGTCATGTCACTGGTCTGTTGGCATGGGATAAAGTGTGCCATCTTTGAAAACCTGTCCACCACCACAAATATGGAATCACATCCTCTTTGCATTCTTGGAAGTCCCAACACAAAATCCATGCTTATTGCATCCCAAGGCCTCTCTGGTATTGGAAATGGTTGATACAATCTAGTGTTCTATCTTTTTCCTTTTGCATGTTGGCAGATTCTGCATCTGTTCACAAACTTTATCACTTATTTTCTCATACCTGGCCAATAGTATGAACTGAACAACTGTGCAAATGTATTATCATGGCCGAAATGTCGAGCCAATCCTCCATTATGCTTTTCCTTCAAAAGGTTATCCCTCATTGAGCATTTTGGTATGCACAACTGATCGCCCTTGAACAACAATCCATCTTGAATCATGTACTATGTCCACTGGCTCCTGTCTCTCAGCACAGGATTCGCACATGCTTCATATGCTTCCTTGAAATCTGGATCATCATTGTACATTTCCTTAAGGTGTTCAAACCCTAAGGTCTTCACCTGAAACTCCTGCATAATCAAACATCTCCTGCTCAATGTATCAGCAACTTTGTTAGCATTCCCAGCAATATGTTTTATGACAAAAGTAAAATTCTGCATAAATTCAATCCACTTTGCATGCCTCTGATTCAATTTTTCCTGTCTGGTTATGAATTGTAAAGCTTGGTTGTCGCTATACAAGATAAATTCCTTTGGAACAAGGTAATGTCTCCATTTCTTTAAGGCTTGAATTATGGCATAAAACTCCTTATCATATGTGGAGTATTTCCTCTTAGTCTCATTCAGCTTCTCACTGAAATAGGCAATCGGTCTATTATCCTCGCTCAAAACTGCTCCAATTGCAACTCCACTTGCATCACATCTCACTTGAAATGTCTTTCCAAAATTTGGTAAGATCAGAATTGGTCGTTCTGTTATTTTCTCCTTTAGTATATTGAAGCTCCTCTCGGCCTCCTCTGTCCATTTAAAAGACTTGTGCTTCTTCTTCACTGTATACATCATTGGTGCACAAATTCCACTAAAGTCTCTGATGAACTTCCTATAGAAACTTGTTAATCCATGGAAGCTTCTTACATAAAACATACTCCTTGGTGATGGCCATTCTTTGATTGCTTTCACCTTCTCTGGATCCATCTTCAGTTCATTTTAAGAGATCACAAAACCCAAGTAAATGAGTTATGTCTTAATAAAAGAGGACTTCTTCAGATTTATAAGCAGTTTCTCTTGTTGTAGTCTCCTCATCACTAGTGTCAGGTGTCTCAAATTCTCCTCTTTAGTCTTGCTAAAGATTAGTATATTATCCAGATATACAACCACAAACTTGCCAATGAAATCTTTCAATATTTCATTCATCAACCTCATAAAAGTACTCGAGGCATTTTTTAAGCCAAATGGAATAACAAACCACTCATATAAACCTTCATTTGTATTAAAGGTTGTTTTCCATTCATCACCTTATTTCATCCTTATCTGGTGATATCCACTTTTCAAATCTATCTTAGAAAAGAAATTTTCTCCACTTAAACAATCCATTAAGTCATCCATTATTGGAAAAGGGAACCGATACCTGATGGTGATCTTGTTAATGGATCTTGAGTCTGTACAAATTCTCCATCCTCCATCCTTGTTTGGACTCAACACAACTGGTATTGCACATGGACTCAAGCTCTCTCTGACCAACCCCTTGTCTAACAATTCCTGGACTTGGTTCTTTACCTCCTCATTCTCTCGAGGTGTCAATCTGTATGTTGCTTTGTTTGGCAGACTTTCTCTTGGTATCAAATCAATATGATGGCTAATACTTCTGATAGGTGGCAATGAGTTAGGCAGCTCATCCACCACTATGTCAGCAAAATTATCCAACAATTCCTGAACTTCTTCAGGCAAATCATCCATCGAAGTACTTGTAAGGATAACTATGGGTTTCCTCACCACGACAAACTGCATCTCATGTTCTTTCTTAACTTCTTTCAGGAGTTCCTTCCCACTCATGAGAAGTATGCTTGTGTTGGCTTCCTCTTTCACTTTCTTCTCCTCTATTGGCAACAACATGTGCATACTACCATTCTTCTCCAAGGTGTATGTATCCCTCCTCCCATCATGAATGACATTCCTGTCAAATTTCCATGGTCTTCCCAACAAAATATGACATACATCCATGGGAATTACATCACATAGAATTTTATCTCTATATCATCCTATCTTAAATTCAACCAAGCATTGTTTAGTAACCATTACCTGGTCTCCTTTCTGCAACCATGAGACCTTGTATGGTTTCGGGTGTGCAGTTGTCTCCAGCTCCAATTTCTCCACCATCTTTGTGGATACTAGGTTATCAGTGCTCCCACTGTCGATTATCACCTTGCATACTCTGTCTTTAGTCTTGCAAGCTGTCTTGAATAGACTGTTCCTCTGCACTGGCTTTTCAACTTCTGCCTCTGGTTTTAAGAGAACCTTTCTCAACATCAGGGATGTTCCATCCTCTGCTCCTTATGCTTCAACATTCCTTCTCTGTGCTTCTGAAATGTGAGCTTCGCCTCCTCCTTCTTTATTTTTCTCAAGACATTCCCAAGACATGTGCCCTGTCTTTCCATAGGCATAGCACCTTACTTCTCCTCTACTTCTTCCTCTTCTTATAGAATAAATTCTTCCACCATCTTGTCTTCCTCGGGAACTTCCTCCTCTTTCCGAGTGACTATGTGGTTTCTCAGTCGCATCTTTGGATTTATGTGCCTTGTCATGGGCAACTCCCTTGCCTTTGTTCGAGATTGGGCTTTTACCCCTGCCTCATTGGCTTTGTTTTTTGCTCAACTTATCCTCTGCCTTCAGTCCAAACTGATAAGCATCCTCCACTGTCCTCACTGACATCATCCTGATCTCATCCTGGATTTCATACCTCAGGCCATTTATATACCTCGCAAATTTTCTTCATCTTTCTCTCTTTCTCCAGTTCTGATGTTCATCTTGTAGAAGTCCTTTGTGTACTCCTTAACTGTCATACCCTTCTGCCTAAGGTTTTGCAACTTCCTGAATAGATTGATCTGATAATCTTTGGGCATGAATTTATCCTTCAGCTTGGCTACCATTATGTCTCAATTTTTTATCTTTTGTTTGCCTTTGCTTCTCCTCTCAACCTGCAATTCATCCCACCACAGTGTTGCATGTCCTTTTAGCCTGGTGACAGCATGTCTCACCCTTTTCTCTTCATCGACATCTTCATAGTCGAAATATTTGTCCATGGATCTTATCCAATCCAACAGTGCTTCAACATCCATATTTTATTCATACATTGGAACCTCTATCTTGGCTCTAGCTCCCAATCTAACAACTGCTCTCAGCAAGCGTTCTTCGACAACATTTTCCCCTACAGCTTCTTCGACTTCTACTTCTTCACTCTCTGCATCGTTGATGTCTCCAGCATAAGGTTCCTTCCTCTGCGCTGCCTCCATCTCCTCCATTCTTGCACGAAGTTCTCGCATTTCCCTTTCTACAACCCGATTGGCTAAAGGTGGCTCCCCTCGTCTCCTCGGTGGCATTGTGTTGACTGTCTCTCACACACAGAGTACAACTTCGAGTTCTTTTGTCTCCTCTCCATTGCTTGATGTTTGCAAGAAAAACTTCAGCTCTGATACCACTTGATCAGTTGATCCCACCACGTTGTTGTATTGTCCTTTTAGCCCGGGTGGACAAGATGTCTCACCTCTTTTTCTCTTTCATCGACATCTTCATAGTCGAAATATCTTTCCATGGATCTTATCCAATCCAAATGTTGCTTCAACATCCATATTTTATTCATACATTGGAACCTCTATCCTGGCTTTGCCTCCCAATCTAACAACCGCCAGTTACCGGACAACATTTTCCCCTACAGCCTTCTTCGAATTTCTACTTCTTCACTGCGATCGCTGATGTCTCCAAAGATAAGGTTCCTTCCTCTCATACCCATCTCCTCCATTCTCGCGACTTAAGTTCTCGTGATTTCTACAACCCGACATAAAGGTGGTTCCCCTCGCCTCCTCTAAGTGGCATTGTGTTGGATCAGTTCTCTCACACACGTAGTACAACTTCGAAGTTCTTTTGTCTCCTCTCCATTGCTTGATGTTTGCAAGAAAAACTTTCTCCATACCACTTGATGCAACCCCCTCTCTTCTAACTACACACCCTCCCGGTCAAGGATCTTCAAATCCAAGCCGAATTGGTTCTCTCAGACCTTAATGGTCTCACTTGCACTAACACAAGTCCTTCGGCCGGTGTAAGTTCTATACACCGCAACCTCTTCAGAATCATTGAACTCTCAAGCCTGTGTACTAGCTCTTTCCGTTAGCCCTTGTCGCGATGTGACCTCGAGCTGGTCCTTGCGTAAACACACGACAAGGGTACCAAGAGTGGTTTAGATCAACCGCTTTCTCCCCTCTCGCACTTACCTCCAATTGCCACGCACTTTCACCGGAGCACCGCGGGTTTAGATTGTGGCCTCAGCTCTCGTAAATTTTAATGTTCGCACTTTCGCCCTCGCATCTAACATGACCGCCGATCTTGATCTGCTTATGGACTAACCACAATGATCCCTTCCAAAACAACGATTCGCATCTAGTTCTCCCGGAATCAATCCGCTGATATTTACTTCTGATTCTTTTCCCGAGTCCACGGATTTATGCCACCTACCCTCTCGATCGGACGATTGATGTTTACTTCGATCTTTACCCTGAATCCATAGATTCACGCCACCCGTTATTCGGGGATCAATTTTTCTCGCATCTACTCGGATGATCCGACGCTTGAGATTTACTTCTTAGGGTGATCTGACGGGTCCCAAATTATTTCTCGGGGACTTCTAACTTTGGCAAGTTCCTCTCTGCGCAGGCGAAACGCCAAGGTTTGCGACCTTGATTTGATCTAATGGTTGTTGGTCCTTCCTCAATTGCGGTCCAGTCGACCACCGCAAGCCACTCTCCTCCCGCTTCCAACTTCCTCCTAATTTAGAAGATTTCTGGGTATCCAAAGTCCTCCCTTTGTTCCTCCTAATGAAGTTCCGCCTCTTGGACCTCGGCCCGAACTTCGAAAGAGTTATCCCTTCCGGAAGCCAAGCACGGACTTCCTCGAATTTCACCGGGTATCAACACTTCAAGGGCCCGCGGCAAACTTGCACTCGCTTCGCTATTTTTCAACTTACTCCGCTTCCTAAGGGACTCGACCCTTCCCTTCCAAAGACTTTCTAGTGCCCTCCCGACAAGATGCTCGATCTCCTCGAAGCCAACTTGAAACAAGTTCATTTCTTACAAGACTTCCTGCGCTTAGTATGTACACTGGTGATACAAAAGTTCCATTAATTATCTCTTCTAAGCTTTGAGTCTAAAAAGACTCTCTTACACGCACTTCTTGTGTTCAATATGCACCCTTGCATAACTTATGTAAGAGAACACCGAAACTTATACTAACATCTTACAGTTTCAGATCTTGAAACGAAAACTCATTCATTCATGAAAAATAATACTGTGGAATTGCAAACACAACAACACTATGCATTTGATAAATTTTCTTTTCCCTCTATATCTTATCTCTAAAAGTAAGTACAAGCAACTATGATCAAACAACAACTAAAACTCATAATTTTCCTACTAACTCAGCTCTATTTAATGCATAAAACCTCTATATTTATCTCTCGTGAGTGTTCTTAGGTCCCCTCAATACTGCCTATTCAAAAAATAAAACCTAATCAAGTATCTAAGTTCTGCTATATTAAAGACTAGGAGTGAAACTCCCGTGACACTCTCTTGTGATCATTCAACTTCCAAGAGTTTGATCTTCTTACATTTTTCAATCAGCTCCAAAAGATTCAAAGTAAAGAACGCCTAAGATTAAGATTCCAAAATGATCCAAGGCACCAAGTTTTCCTACCACGCAGGCTCACCGACAATGCCCTACATAAAAAACTGGGTGGCATAATTTATCTAGTTCCACCCCAAACCGAATCATCTATTTCTTCCTTCAAATTTTTCTTTCTTTCCCAAACAGCTACTTTCAAACTCTTTAAGCCTCTTTAGTTTTTACCGCTGGAATCCATAGGATTCATAACCTCTGCCCCAAAAAAACTTGCCAACCTGGTTCTAACCAGGCTAATAAAATCTTGATCCTCCAGCCAAACAACATTAAATTTAAAAGGGTATCGGACTATATCTCTCCCAAAGTACAGTTGTAAGATTATTGGCATGTGATCCGAGATATTATCATTGCAGACCCAAGATCGATATCTAATTCCTAAAGAAACAAGTTTCTCATAAATCAAGAAACGATCCAGCCTTTTAGCAATAAAGCCATGACCTTTTCTTCCATTCCTCCAAATCGGAAGAACGTTTACTGGCTCTACATCCACTAACCCAAAATACCGCAAGATGTACCTACAAAAGCATGTAAAAAGGAAAGTTGTCGATGGAACACACAGCCTTTGGGTGAGTTAACTAAACCTTCCTCGGGCCATGCATGGTCAGAGGGTTTGACCAAATACCCAGCTTCTTCTAGCCTATAAAAGAAGGGTTAGGGTCCCATTTTGGAGGAGGAGAATCGTAGTAAAGAAACTATACCCGAACATTCTCCCTCTTTGTCCCAACCCTTTAGCCATCCTTGTGCAAAGAGAAAGATGAGCAAAGAAGTTGGAGGACAGCTTGAAGAGGAGCCCAGACCAAGTTCGTGGAGCAATAGCCGACTTCATCATTGTAAGTTGATTTGAAGTTAATAATAAAGAAATACTTTTCCCGGCCCCACCATATGAGGTTTCTAAGTGGTTTTATTGTACTTTGTTTCTATTGAATCTCTAACCCATTAATCTATATATATATCAAATGCATGTGGAGTTTGTTATTTGTCTTGTGTGAATGCGTGTTAGCTCTTCTAGAGGAGAGTTATAAGGCCAAAGAGCTTATCAAGCGGAGGAAGGACTCCACATCAAACCACCGGAATAAGGTGGCAGTTCACTTTGATCTTCTTAACTATGTATTTGCTTAAGAATAATGGGATTAGGTCCGGGATGACTGTGAGAGTAGAAATCTTTAGGTCTTTTATGCATGCATAATAAACCCTAAGTGCTAGTCCATTGAGGGATTTCCCACTCACAACAACCATTCTCTAAGAACTTTACTCCTATCCCTCCCTTCAACGATGACTCTCCAATCTGTTTATCTGGCACTATCACCGCTCCCTCATGCTTAAACAGATTATTCAGACTTTTAAAAATTTTGAATCATGGAAAGACTTCCTTACCCATTTCCTCATTGCTTTCCATAATTTGATTGTCAATCCAATCGGTCCGCGCATCCAAAATAGGTGAGTTGACCCTTGAAATCAGCCCCGAATTCCCAACAACACGAGGAGGATTATGCGCTACTACTTGCAGACCGACATGTCGAAGATGACCTACTTACACCCCGAGAATCGAAAAGGAATACCGACATAGTCTAGTCGTTGATGAAACTTCAGACCCTGCAAAGAAATGGAAATCTCCTCTGGAAGCCCATCGAAAGTATCCATTTCAACCAGTATCTTTCCCATCTGGCGATCATGTCCCCCCAACAATTTCAAATCCACATGAAGAAATTTTCCAATAGTGTTCCCTATGATTATAAACACCTCTAAGCTCCATAGCGCTAGTGGACATCTTGGTAAAATCACCCATAAATGAAGAAACCTAAAAATCTTCTTTTTCCTCGATTGAATTCCAAATGCCAACGTTTCAGCATCAGGCTACCTTCATTTACCATCCAAACCTGCTGAAGTACCCTCTCTACATCTTCCGAGGACCTGAATAAGAAGCATAACCATCCCTTCAATAGGATACAAGTCTCTGGATAATATCCTAGCAACTTAATTCCCCATTTTTCAGCCTACCCATGCATCGCATATCCTTACCCCTGCCCAAGAGTCAAATTCCACCCATTAAGGTCATGAAGAGAAAAACTACCCATGGCTTCCATCCCCACGTCTTTGCCTAGTGTCACAGATGCTTTTAGTTTTCTCGGCTTCCACACCCTTAAGCCTGTAATTGTTCTAAAATGATCGCGCCTACTGGTAAAAGTCGGCCCCATGTCCCTGTTGAAGCCACACAACTGCTACCCTCGGCCGCCTGTAGAAGACCACTACCACTCCCCCTACCTCGCTGCAAAGTATCAGAGAAATGACAATCTTCTCCCCCTCAATCTCTCCCCTCCCCGTCGTGAGGAGCAGGGTGTCGGGACTTGTCTGAAACTGGACTATTCAGCGTGCGGTTGCAGAAGCTAACAGAACGATATGCACCAAGGATTCCACCTTCACCCGATTTGTCTCGCTGTGCAGACTCTGAGATGCTACTCTCTGACCAACCACGATTGAATAGTGCTCCGCCACAACTATCAGAACGACGAAACTTTTCCCCCTCCAGTTTTTGTTCCAGACCAATCCCTTCAGCAAAACACATAGTATGGGTCGAGCCACTCACCTTCTCCACCTTGTGCTTCCCCCCACAATATGAATCCCTAGAAAAGATTCATTTATTATGTCTAGTGTACTACACTGGTCCGGATCGGCTGATGGAATGCCAAGTGTCTCATTTGCTGCAATACCCATCCACTCAGCCTCCACTGCCTCTGTCGCCTCACCTAGCATTTTTAAATGTTGTTTATACCTCCATAAATATGCTCTGTACTCGGCATCAGATTTGTACAGTGTTTTTTTACTACACCACTGCTCCTCCGATAAGTCCTCCAGCTGGACCTCTGCCCCAGACACCATCTCAACCGTCATTTTAACAGCTCGGTCCTATGCCTTCCCTACCCCCTAATCTCCACCTGCCACCTTTTCTATAGAACCATAACACACCTGGACTCACACCCCAGAGACTCGATCCAAGCCTCCAGCTGCCAACCCCTGTGGGGGCCGAGGATTTTTAGAAATTTCTACTTGACATAAATCAAATAATTTTTTTTCCATGTAATATAACTATCTCTAATTATTTTAGTATATAGTTGAAATATTATATTTGATTAGAATTTATTGAGATTTATCAAAATGAGGATATGAATCCACCATTTGGGGATTTGAGTGTATAAATAAGTGGTTATAGCATGAAAACTCATAGTTAAGAGAGAATATAATAGAGAAAGGGAGAAGTGAGATGAGTGTGTGCAAAAAGAGCTCATAGAAGGAAATATTGTAATTTTGGTTCATTAATAGAATTTCTAGATTATGTTGTGGGTGTTTATTATTCTTTTCTTAATCTTATTTGTCATTAAATGTTTGTCGTGATAAGAACATCTTCTCTCATCATAACTCTCTAAATTCTCTTTTGAGTTCAAAATTGACAATTCATTGAGTTAATTTGTGGAAAATTAGAGTTTATAGAGAAAATAATCCAAAAGAATTAGTCACTCAATGGATTAACCAAAAAGAGGAGAAAACAAATCTCTACAAGGGGAAACTCTGGATATAGTTCTGGGTCCGGACTTTTTCTAAAAGTCCTTTATTAGAAATCCTGGATATCAAATATTATGGATTTGCAAAGTTCCACTCCCAATGTTCCACGATTACACTTGGAAATTAAAATATTATGGATTTGCTTGTTTCCAAGTTCGAGGTGGATTTGCTTGGTTCCGGTAGTGGGCGAAGGGTTTACTAAAAAACAATAAATTATTAAAAAAAAATACTATAGATATAATATCAAATAAAAAATATTAATATATTATTATTTAAAAATAAATTAAAATATAAAATTATTTAAATATAAATAAATATCATTTAACATAAATAAATAAAAATTTTAAAATTTATATAAACTAATTAATTGAAAGTTAAAGAGAAACTAATAATTATATAACATGAAAAATATAATAAAATATAAAGAATGGCTAAAAGTAACTATACGTATTTTATTGTCATAATATACTCAAAAGTTTCAAATAAATAACTCAATCGTTTAGTTGGTAAAAATCCAACGAATCAACTAGATTAAAAGGAATCCTAATAATTTATAATGGACCGAAACATCCTTGGTGATAATATAAGACTTTGTTTTTCTCTCTGTAATATATATATATATATATATATATATATATATATATATATATATATATATATATAAATATAATATTATTTTTTTTTTTTTTTTTTTTTTTATTATATATATATTTTTAATATACATAATTGTCTAAATTTTCATAATTTTATTTTATATTAAAAATCTTAAAAAATAATAAGATGTTAACATACCAAACACATCAATGTTGCATTAGAGATATATATATATATATATATATATATATATATAATATTGTTAAATATAGATATTTAAAACATTTTATATATATATTTTAATATACATAATTTAAATATAATTTTCATAATTTTATATTAAAAAATTTAAAAATAATAAGATGTTAACATACCAAACATATCAATATTTTTATTAGAAGATAAATAAATTTTTTTATTTAATTATATTAAATATTTATAAAAAAAATTAATGATAGATATAATTTTTTTAATTTAATTATATTAGATATTTATAAAAAAAAAATTAGTGATAGATAAATTTGTTGAATTATTAATCCCTTAAAAAAACCCCTGCTTTAATAATGAACAATGAGTTCATTGTTGACCATGTATTAGTTTATCATGATTTAGACTTTTACTAAAAGTCCTTTATTAAAAATATTGGTATCTGATATTCAAGATTTGCAAAGTTCCACTCGCAAGATTTCACTCTTACAGGTGCAAATTAAAATATTATGTATTTGTTGGGTTTGAGTTCCAAGTTCGAGTTCAAAAATTTATTCAAAGATACATTTTAATAAAAACCTGATCCTTCCACAAAAAGGTTCTCAGTCGTGACATACCAGAGAAAGTTGAAAAGTCGGACTTCGATATACCGATACTAAACTTATTAAGGTTGTTTTATCCGAAACTTAATTAAGGTTGTTTTTTTTTAAGTTTTTTCCTATATCAAAACTTATTAGTCCCTACCTAGGGCAATAGGGACTATAACATTCGATTAGGCATTGACTTCCTATTAATTTGGTAGTTTGATTATATATTTTTTCCAATTTCTAATGTTAAAGATACTAAACTTAAAATTATATTTTTTATATAATAAAAAAATATTTTCTTTGAATTCTGATTGGAGAATAGATTTGAGATCTTATTGGCTCCTTTACTCTTTCCAATATTTTAATTTTCACTCTTCCTAATGTTTTATGTTTTATTTTTAGCTCGACGACATTGCACTATTGCGATGCATCATATCGACTGTCATTATGGTGATGCATCATATCAGTGTCAGNTCTTATTGGCTCCTTTACTCTTTCCAATATTTTAATTTTCACTCTTCCTAATGTTTTATGTTTTATTTTTAGCTCGACGACATTGCACTATTGCGATGCATCATATCGACTGTCATTATGGTGATGCATCATATCAGTGTCAGATGCACTATGGTGGTGCATCATATTGACTGTCATTACGGCGATGCACCATATCAGTGTCAGATGCAATATATCATACATCATATTAGTCTCAGATGCACTATCTCATATCGACCACCAAATCGATCTCACTGCCAAACGGATCTGTGTATGTCGGGGCTTTAAAAAACGCAACTACCCTCTTCATTGCCTAGACAGCGGCATCGCCTTGACAAGAGGACCTCAATAGACCCATATTTTTGTATACCGCCATGGGAGAATCAACCACATTCGCCTATAAAGACTCACTCCTTTCGGTCACAACCCGTACTTGATCCAGATTTTACTTTGCCTTTTGTTGGTCTTGCTACTTCTCCCTGTTGCTTCATCACCTGAATATTATACTGTGAAAACAAATAAAAAAGAATTTAGCATTCGTTCTTTGCAAGAACAATGGACTCCGTACAAGTAATTTGATCGGGATCTAGGAACAAACTAGAGGCGCATTTAGAACTTCCCATTATCTATAGCAGGTAGATTCCCCTATCTGTGAGCTTCTATAAAAAAGGCAGGATATGTGTATCAGCTCCTTTTATTGGCCCTTCTAACCCGTTGATCTGAACCACTATAACACCATTTATCCCTTTGGTTGG
>SNQJ01S0213448.1:1390-15732 GCA_010110895.2 Picea sitchensis | reverse complement strand
ATAGTGTTTAGTAATTAGTTAGTTATTTCAACTCTTTTATTTATTTTATTTGTTTCTTCTAGGACTTTTCGATTGGCCAACGGAGCCATTAAACTCGTCAGAATGAGTTATACCAAATGGCTTGGGTTATTTAGACAACCCCAGACCGGACTCGTTCTTCCAATTGATGGACGATCATTTTCACCCGTTAATAAATGGCGCTAGAAGGAGGGTCAGACTGACAATTTGGCCTTATAGGATTCTTTGTTTCGAATTTAATTAATTTCCCATGGCTCCCCAAATCACTGTGTTGGAACATGCTTTCCACTTCTCATTACCTGATATTCCCAACAAGACACTCTCTCTCTTGTCCAAAATCACATTTGATGGTGGGGGGAATGTATCTGCAAAAGACCATATTAACAAGTTTTGTTCTAAATGCATCAAACGTGACATTTTCGATTTAAAAGTTTTATGCAGATTGTTCGCTTTTACTTTTAGGGGTCGGATTAAACATTGGTTTGAGTCTTTTCTAACGTATCACATTTTTTATTGGTTTCAATTTGTAAATGAATTTTTAGATGCTTTTGAAATCTATGTTTACAATCAATTATGTGAAGAATTTCAGACTTTGCTAATCAATGGTGATTCATTTTCAAAAGGATTTTCGACAAGAATCCATCATGTTCTTTGTAAATTTAATCTTGATGACATGTCCTTTGTATTAAATCTCCTCTATGATGCTTGCATCCAGTCATATTCAATCGCAAATGATGAAGTAATTACAAATAATATCACTCAATTGCAAGAAGAATTGTGTTCACAGGATGAGAGGGATCCATCCGAAAATGATGAACAAACAAGGGAGGTAGAATCTATTGAAAATGTTCTTACTGACAATCAAATTGGTTTTTCCTCTGAATCATTGTATTTTCAGTCCTCGACCATCATGGAAGAAGATTCGATGTTGGGTCAAGGTGAATGTCCTCATTCTCCTAACTCTTGCTCTAATCGGTATTTAAATTCGGTTATTGAAGAAGCCTTAGGTGATGAAAATGATCTTAAGCACTCTAACATTCCAATGAAACTGATTAGAGATGTAGATCTATAATTGGAAGAAGAAACCTTAAACCCTCATCTACAAATCATACCTTATCAACATGAAAGATCAAATTTTTTCCATGAAAGTTTTGATTTATCTATCGTACAGGAGGCAAATTTAGATGATCATATTATGTTGAAGAATTTATCACCAAAACAAAGTGAAATTTTTAAGGAAAATGAAGAGGAATGTCTTGAGAATACCATTGTTAAATATCATAGCTCAAGATATTTTTTTCATGTGCTTATTTCTGATTCCTTTTACTCTTTATATCCCGATCTCTTCTTAGATTTTGGTGAATTTGATACTTTACCCACGGTATCTTTCTTTTTTCCACCACAATCCAATCTTTTTGATATGCCAAAATTTGGTGAAACTAATTCCAAACATAACACTTATCAAGTCGGATTTGATGCTCTTTCACTTTCATCACTCGAATGGAAAAATGGTATGTTGCAAGATGATTTGACACGATTTATTTTTGAAAAAGACAATGCACTCATCCTTATGGAAATCGAATATTCTACATTGAATATTCGTTCTTTGATTAGTTCAAATTTTAATGTTTATGCTTCACATTTTGAAACGACCAATCTCATCAAAGGAAGCATTCAAACCAATAATCTAACTGATGTCATGAATCCTCTTATGTTGTGTTCCCCATTGATATATCCATTTCATCAAAGTCATAGTTTGTGTCCTAATTTTTATGACATGATCTTAGAATGGCTTGAAGATTCGTATCTAAAAAATCTTCATAATAAAGATAAAGTTGTGCTTGCTTTGTTTTTACCTAAATATCTAGGAAGTAAGCATCACATGATTTTTTTAGATCCTCTGTATGAAGAAATTGATGAACACTTGGAGAATTGTCAAGAGGATGGGGCATTTCAGCTTTGGCAGATGGTTATGTCAAGTCCCCATAACATTGACAAGTTTTCTGAACTTATTTGTGTTCTTCCATGCCGTTATGACCCATATCACGACCAGATTGCAGAATGGTTGGAGGATTCATACATCAAGAAGTTTCAAAAGAATGGTAAGGTCGTGCTTGTTTTGTTTTTAAAAGAATATATAGGAGGTAAGCATGACATATTTCATTTTCATCTACAAATACTACATTCTTTTATTCTGATTTTCAATTTTCTATGTCGTGCAGGATTGAAGATGCTCTTGTGGTTGCATTGGAAATACGATTTTACTTAGTGTTTTGATCTATTTAGTAGTTAGAGTAGGTTTAGGAGTAAGTTTTCCTTCAGTTTTATTTATCAATATTTCTTTGTGTAATAATGCAGTTATGAACACAAGTGAGAACACCAAGAGAACCATAATATGAATGTTGTCAGGGAAGTCCACTTTAAATCTTTTTCTCTCTGCTTTTCATTGAATATTTCTTTTAAAAAACGTAGTATCATCATGAAAATTTTAAATGGAAAGTAAAAAGATAAGTAAATTTGAACTATCAATTCAACCCTGACCCAAGGTGCCACGAGTAGGACTGCACTCATCTTAAAAAGGATTTTTTCTATTTTTAGTCTCTTTTATTTTTAATAATTATGCTTGGTCAAAGTAACATCTTATGCATCACTATCTTAAGAAAATGACTTGCTCGCACATGATATTTTATATGATTTAGTTCTTCCTTTATTTTACAGTGAGATGATAGTGGATACAAAAACTCAAGTTTATCTTTGGCCAAAATCTTTTCCTGAAAAGTTTTCTTTTGCTGTTTTGATTTTGTGTACTTCTTATTTTGAATCCCATTAATAAAATTTGATTTGGTTTGTTGTGTGTTTTTGTTTTCTTTGATTATTTTGAATGAGTTTTCTTCTTATCTTTCTTTTTGAATCAATACATTTCTGATCAAAGAGATATTGTCGAAGGAAGCATTTATTTTAAGACTTGTGTTTTTCAAACAATTTGAAATAGTTCAAAGAGGTCCTACTATTAAGATATAGCTCAGACAATCGATTTTTAAGTCAATTGTCACTCTCACTCTCATTTTGTCCTCAAATTATCTTTGCTAAAGTATTACACTAGAGATATGATTTAAATCTTTGAGAATTACGATGATCTTAAATTTTTTTACGTTGTCCATATTCTTAAGGAATCACTTTTAAGTGCTTTCCCATTCTCTAGATAATTTCTTAAAGGAAATCTAAAATCTCTAAACCATGATAAAACTTCCAATTTTTAAAACAAATAAATTACATGGTCAACTATTCACCTATATTGCAATTAACCTCCAGTATCACCCCGCTCTCTTTGTCATCAAGAAATCTATAATTGTATTATTATTTAAAAGTGGCATAAGAGGGTTGGAAGCACTTAAGTGTGGAAAGTGTGTGTAAACCCGTCGGGGTACTGAACAGGCTCGCTGGCAGCGGGTAAATGCACACATGATACCAAGACAACTTCGTCAGGGTACTGAACAGGCCTGCTAGCAACGAAGCAATGTCGGGTCAAGAGGTAGCAGGTATATGTTTTTAAATTAGTTTTTATGGAAGTATACATCATGGGGATACAACTATTGGATGGGATTAAAGCATTTGAGTGGGTTAAATGACATCCCTATCGAGGCTATGGACGCCTTCTGGCAGCAATGGCTCTGTCAACGGTATTGAAGTTCTTTTATAAACATCGTGACTCTTTGATTAAGACATTATTTCAGGTCATAATATTCTGCAAAGAAAATTCTATTGTCTGGTTATAACATTGAGCTTATCCTAATACTACATGGTCTCAGAGTGAATTTATTTCAGGGAGCTTAAATCATTTTTCAAGTCTTATTATTTTCTTCCTAAGATGAAATATTACCAAATCAAGGATAACTTCTTCACCCAGTAAGTCGCCATTTGTTGGGCCCCAACAACTCCCCCTATATTTTTACAAAATTTAAAGGGTCCCTATTAGAATGTTGATAATTATAATGAGCTACAGAATCAACCTTTTCAAATAGTTTCATACTTTGGCTTGCTTTGAGACAAACTTAAGACATTTACTATAGTATGAGACATTTATTACAAGAGTATATGTCAAAAGTTAGAAACGAGCATAAAAATCTCAATTTAAACAAAAACGTTAATTTTTATCAAATGTTTAAATTATGATTATGTGTTCATTCTTTTGCTCATTAGAAAGTTTGACTATTTTGAATAATGTGTTCAATACTTCAGCAAATAATATCTTGGTTGGTTTCTCATTTTCATGAAATCATTTGGTAATATTAATTAATTAAATTCTTTTTTCATTTTGCATCTTATTTCAAAATAATAATAATCAAATAATTATCTATCATTTGTTTGATTTTGTAAAAAACCAAAATTAATATTTTTTCTCCATTAACTTGAAGATTCTAAATCATATTTGAAAGCAAATTATAAACAATGTTTGTTTATAAGTTATAGTTAGTTTAAATTCATTTTTTTATTTTTCTAGATTTTGTTTTATTCACAATTTTTAGGTTATTAATTTAGGTTTATTTTTGTTTCACAGGTTTATATTATCAAATATTTGATACGGAACTGATCATGGCTTGATTTTATTATCTAAATACATTCAAGATGATTGATCAAAAAATATTTTTGGATTGCTACAAATAATTTTATGAGCAACAACAGATAAAATTTGGAAAGGCGTCAAGATCAGATAGGTGATTTTGCAAAACTGATTGCAGCCAAACCGTGAGGAATTTAAAGAAACGGTTGAAAACCCAGAACCCAAATGGACCCATTTACCTTTCTCGTAAATATTTTCCCAAAAAAATGCACGATTTGAGAGATATTGATGTCTTGTTACGAGACAAATTTCAGGTGGCGGAAATTAATAGTAACGCCCATATTGTTCATTCATTGTATAAATATATGAGAAAGTTCAGAGCCAAAGGTGATCCAAGAATTGGAGAGGAGGATTTTTATCCTTTCTCTTTTGTATATTATTGCTTTTGTAAACTTTTTATTTCTTTTCAAATGGAGTAATGGATGGCTGGAATCTTTGGGAGAATGGACGAGTATTTTTAAAGAAGAATATGGAATTCTAGGTTGTTTAATGGCTTTTGTCATGTGAGTAAAATGGTTTTATTTTCATATGATATCTTCATATTCTTTGAATTTTTGCTTATGCATTGATTTAAATAGCTTTAGTCTTTTTTATCAATACATGGTTAATTATTATCATTTATGTATTAATTTTTCCAATCTTTAAAGTCTATTATCCAAAAAAATTCTTCCAGGACTACAGAATGGACAAGTGATTCCAAAAACTTAATAGAACTACATATATGCATTTTGGCTTTAGCCTTTTGTTTATAATGTTATTATTTAATTTTTTTAATCATGTTACATGTGCAGGTCTGATATCTTTAGATTAAATGATCTGTGATGTGTAGGAGGTTTATATTATAAATACCATCTATCATTTGCTTCATAAAAATACAAATGATGTGATTATATCTTCTATTTAAATAATGGGATTTATCTTTGAGTTTTAAATTGAATGATAAAATGCATAGATTACTTCCAGATTTAGCTTGCTGTAATCATGTATAATTATGAGATCACAGGTTTATGTTTGTGTTTCATTTTCTGTCATTAAAACCTAAGTTGTCAATACATGTTCTGAATTTATTTAGAACAGTCATAAGGTTCATTGCATATTTCTCTCTTGGACATGGCAGTTGGATGTTCACCACTCATGTAGATGCTTGGATACACCTCACTAACTCACTGACATGATAGCTTCTTTGTATTTTTCTGTCATTTACATATCATTGAAACTAGAATGTATGGTTCAGCTTTGACTATCCACATGTTCATGTTTCATTGAATTTTTTGCAAGATTCTTTAAATTTATAAAGGAAAAACAATAAATATTTTAATGTTCTTTCTTTATCTGCTTTTCAAAGCAATCATTTTTCCATTGATTTTCGTAAGTTTCGATTAAAACTTGCAGCTTGTAAATCATGTAAATAAATGAGACTTGTATATCTTCTGCTTAAATACAACTACTACAGTTACATTAGAACATATGTACATATATATATAGTGTTTAGTAATTAGTTAGTTATTTCATCTCTTTTATTTATTTTATTTGTTTCTTCTAGGACTTTTCGTTGGCCAACGGAGCCATTAAACCCGTCAGAATGAGTTATACCAAACGGCTTGGGTTATTTAGACAACCCCAGACCGGACTTGTTCTTCCAATTGACGGACAATCATTTTCGCCCATCAACACGGTTGTTCCCCCAGGCATCATTGTTGTTTGTGGTAACCTTAGTAACCTATCTTCTTAGGGTCTTACACAAGGTGACTGTGAAGGGGTAAGTCTTCACGGTACCTGGAATCGACGTTGGCCAGAATCACTTGGGATCCTTGGAGGGTATACCCATGATCATGTGTGGGAGCTTGCACCAGGGTGTAAGTCCGTTAATCAAGTCGGCAACGTAACTTTTTCACCCTAGCCTAGCCCCTTCTTGTCTCCTCGTCGTGATGTTGGCTTTCATCACCAACTAGTGACTTCGGAATTGGAAGATCTTGTTTGCTTGGTTTTGCTTCCTAGATTTGACTAGCGCATGTTGTTTGTTTACCCAAGTTGGCCATAGAATTTCTTCCGTAATATTCTAACTCAATCACAATTGACCCTCCACATAATTCACGTAGAATACAAGTCTTGCCCTCAGAAGATCTAGAAGGTTCTCAACCCTTGCCTACCAACTCACCGGAGGGCTCTCCTCAACAAAGTGAAGTCCAAGACATTGTCACTCCACAAGTGGAAAGAACTAACTCTCTAGAACGGTTCCGAATTACCAATTCTCGAGAGGACTTTCGACTTCCTCCCGACTCCGGGAGACGTATTGTGCGAGTGAATTCTTCCGGAGATCTAGTTGTTCAGTCTTCTGGATCGCCAACCAGACCTTTCACAGGACCTGAGGGTCAAGATCCTTTTTGGACTACTGGCATTTTTAGACGAGATCTCTTTGGCTCAAGAACATGCATTGATATCACTGTCACACCTGAGCTACTCGAAAAATCTAATCCAGACGCAATACCTCTTACTATGGCATATTAGTTTCCTGGTACAGACGCTCCTCCAACCAACCACATCTTGAATATCCCCCTACAAACAGTCCATTACACAATGGTCCCATATACTACGAGTCCTCGCACTGGGACTACAATGACTAGCCAAGCCCCCATTGGCACGCCGCTTTCGCCTAGATTCACCCCAATGCTTCCACCCGGATATCATGTGTTGAATGCTTCTATTCTCGCTCCTACAAAAATCACATCTAGGACTCCTGGCATTTCCACTCCTTCTGGGCACCATCTCGTTCTCAGTTTCATTCCGACACTTCCTCCACCCCCTTTCAGAGGACCTCTTCCATCCTCTATCGGATGCACTAATCCTAGTGGCACCATCTCATCTTTCACACCTAATTACCAGGTTCCTGTTGGTGCACAATTTCACCAAGGAGGCCAAACCCAATACCCTTTTGTAGGACAAATCCCAATTGGGATACAACTCCTGATTGGAAGGCAACCCCCACCTACCCCACCCTATGGACAAAACATACCTCCATCCTTGGCCCAATATTGGAATTATCTTATTCAACATAATCATCACTCGACTGGGGGACAACAGCCTCAAGCTAGCTCCAACATACCCCCTAGTACAGGCCAACCCTATCCAGGTACATCTAATCCTATTTGGGGCTCGAATGCTCAACCCCATGCCCCTGTTCAAGGGTACAACCCTATGAATTACTTGCCTCCACACCAACAACCGAATCTGCCCAGATCTTTGCATTATATGCAAACTACTTATGGTCCCACTAGTCTACCAATAGGACTCCCTCCCCAAAGTCACTAGTACTCACATGTGAATAGACAGCTGCCCTTCTTAGCCACCCTAGACCTCCCTGATCTATCGAGAATTTTAAATGATCTGATTCGTCACTCTCCTCAATGGCCCGCCATACCGTCCAAACTACCATTTGACATCCCTAAATTCGATGGTAAACCAGGAGAAAACCCAAACAATCACGTAATGAATTTTCACCTCTGGTGCTCATCCAACTCCTTGATGGATGATTCTATTCGTTTACGCCTTTTTCAGTGAACCCTCACAGGTTCCGTCGCGAAGTGGTATATAGAATTACCACGAGGCTTCTTCGCCGACTTCAACACCCTTGCTATGGCTTTCCTCACCCACTACCAGTTACCGATCCGCTACGAAATGGGAACCGAAATTTTGAGTTCTTTCAAACAAACCAAAGCCACTCATATTTCTGATCACATTCATGAGTGGCGACGAAGACGACGTCTCATCAAACTCGAACTTCCTGATCAGTTGCTGGCAGAGTGCTTCATGAAATCATTCGTGAATGAAATTTCTCATGACATCTCCATGGGTGGAGTTGTCACAGAAGAATAGGTAATCAGTCGTGCCCAATACCTAGACCTCGTTTACTCACAAACGGGTACTCTTTACAACTTACTCCCTGACACACCTCGTCCTTCTACTTATACTACTTCAACTACTCATGCTGCTTCTCATGCAGCTGATGGTGTGATTGGCACTTTCCATGCCCAACCACACTCCATCCAAACCTTTAGCAACAATCCCAAATCCATTTCTTTTAATGTTCAAAATGTTCCATCTCCTACCCCTCCCATCGGCAAGACTTCTGAGGTAAACTCTGTTCAATCTACCCCCGTCGGAAAAAATAAATCCAAAAAAGGAAAGGGTAAGAACAAGGAGGATAAAAATAATCCGCAAACTGAGAAAACCAAAACACCACCTGTTGACGATAGGGATAAGCGCAAACCCCGATACCATCTGTGGTGATGATCACTACACTAAGGATTTTCCAAGACGAGTCGAGGTTACTAAGTTCCTTCAAGGGACCAAAAAACCTCCCACTCCGGTCATGCTGTCTCAACCCTTCCCTTCTCCACAACAAGCCCAATTGGTCATTCATGACCAACCTTCCCCCTCCAATAGATCCTATGTCTTAATGTGTACAGGTGATTCAAATAAGAATGACATCACACTTACCACTTGAGCCAAAGATTATTCTTCCTCCAAAGATAAGGTTGATGTAATACCTCCTTCGTTGGTCCAACCACCTCCCACGACTCCACCTACCAACGGTCCTCTTCATCTCGAATGACCGAGCCTAGATACAGTCCTTCTCCCTCCTCCAAAGGGTGTTGTTCGAAAATCAGCTTTCAATCCTCATGCACGTGCTGCCCAGAACTACAGTATTGTCGAAGATCTGGCCCAAGCACCATCCGCAATGTCAGCCCTCAAAGTCCTTCATAGTTGTCCTATACAACAAAAGGAAATGTTGAAAGCTATTGGTGGAATCGACCCTATGGATACAAATTTAATAATTTTTGACTTTGAAGATCACATTCCAAGATTACCCCCTCAACTCGCATTCCAAATACAAGTTATTGTCTCCAACAAAAACATTTGTAGAACAGTTATTGATGAGGGTGCCTCGACATGTGTCATGTATTTTACCTGCTGGAAAGCCATCGGCTCTCCTCCTTTGACTGAATCCCACAACACGCTCAAAGCCTTCAATGGCTTTGGTTTTAAGCCTTATGGTGTACTCCCTTCGTTGCCTATTACGTTAGAAGGAAAAATGGTCAACATTGAAGTGGAAGTCTTTGACACTCCTCTCGATTACAACCTTCTACTTGGTTGTAGCTGGATCGATTCCATGTGTGCAATTGTGTCCACTCTTTTCCATGTCATGTGTTTCCCACATCAAGGAAAAGTAGTTACCGTAGACCAATTGGCCTTCTTTCTCTCCGATGCACATACCGACAACGTACCGTTCATTACAAAAAACCCCCTGGATATGAGAACGTCGGTGTGGGTCTTCTTAAAGATTCCACTTTGATGGTTAATTTCCCCATCCCACCACTCGATGTTCCACATATGTTTTTTTCCTCGATCAACATGATCTCCACCTCTGTTCACGGAACCCCCGTGTCTTACGACCCATGGACGGTACCCAACCCCGATGATCATCTTTGATATGGCGATGAAATGCCTTTGAGTCCGGTCGAATCCGCTTACCAAGCCATTCAATCGGCAACCCCTTCGACCCTCTCCCTTGGTGATTTATCTCCAAATCCATTTCGCGTCATTTTTTCCATGGACGAGATGATTATGTCTGTTATGTCCATGGAAGACACCCCTTGGGATGATGGACATCATCGTTCCATCCTCTTCCTAGAACAACACACCATTGAGGGTTACCAACGGATCTCGACCTCGTCGACCATTGTCGTCATTTCTACCATTCTCGAGTCTACACATGATCTGTTCTACGAAGGGAACTTAAGTAACATCTCACCCACCCTCCCCCTCGACATATCCATAAAACCTGGAATTATCGAAAATGTGCATATCGTAGCTTCGTGTTCCCATGACGAAGTTGTCACCTACAAGTCTATTTTCCAAGAATTTCGTGACGTCTTCGCATGGAGCTATGACTAAATTTCGGGTATTGATCTTGACATTGTGGTACATGAAATTAAGACATACTCGGGCACTAAACCCATCTGGCAACGACTTCGTCCGGTCCACCCACGTAAAGCAGCCACTATCAAGCTTGAAGTTGAGAAACTTCTTAAGGATGGATTCATTTACCCGTTGGATCTAACTGACTGGGTTTCCAATCTTGTTCTGATTGACAATAAACAAGGCACAATCCACGTGTGCATTGATTATAGGGACATTAACAAAGCTTGTCCTAAAGACAACTTTCCTACCCCCTTTGTTGACCAGATCGTCGACGATTGTGCCGGAAGTGAAATCTTCTCTCTGATGGATGGTTTCTCCGGATATAATCAAATCAATATCGTCCCCGCGGACCAACACAATACCTCTTTTATTTGTCCCTGGGGTACTTTTGCCTATCGAAAACTTCCATTCGATTTAAAGAATGTCGGTGCAAATTTTCAACGTGCTATGTCTTACACCTTTCATGACATAAAGCACATAGTGCAGCCATATCTTGATGACTTACCTGCTCATTCCATGCGCCGAGTAGATCATCCAATACACCTCCGCGCCATTTTCCTTCGATGTTGGTTTTACCATATACGCTTGAATCCCCACAAATGTGTTTTCTGCATAGAATCCGGCCGACTTCTGGGCTTTATCATTTCACGTCAAGGGATTAGGGTAGATCCATTGAAGGTCGAGGCGATTCTCAATATCCCTCCTCCTTCCTCACTTCGCCAGTTACAAAGTTTGCAAGGGAAGGCAAACTTTCTCCGTCGTTTCATCCCGAACTATGCTGAGCTAACTCTTGGATTTACGCAACTACTCAAGAAAGGTTCTGAGTTCGTATGGGATACCACTACCAACAAAGATTTCAAAGATTTGAAACTGTCTTTGACACGTACCCCTCTACTCTTCCCACCTGATTACAGTCAATATCATTTCCTATACCTCGCAGCCTCGGACCATACCATCGCTATGGTTCTCACCCAAAAGGATGATTTTCATGACGAACATGTCATCTAATACTTGAGTCAGAGTCTCACGACTACCAAAACCAAGTATTTACATGTTGAAAAAATGTCCTTGGCAGTCATCCAAGTGGTTCAACGTTTTCGACACTATATCCTTTTACACAAAACTACCGTGATTTCTAACTACAACCCTATGCAGCAAATTCTTACACGTCAATTTCTAGGGGAAAAATACTCCAAATGGATCGTAATACTCCAGGATTTTGACTTAGAATTCGAACGCGCTAAGTCCAAAAAATCATTCGTATTTTCCGAGTTGATATGCGACCTTCCCTGCTCTTACATGGAAAATGTAGCAGAAGATTCATTACCTGATGACTCCCTTTTCCTGATCAGTTCTAATGACCTTTGGTATGGAGATATCATCATATATTTCCAGACCCAGACTTTCCAGCCCCAGTTGTCTAGCACTGACCGCCATCGAATATGCTACCAAGCCCATCAGTATATTATCCTCTGTGATACTCTTTATCGTCGTGGGATTGACTCCATTTTTCGACGCTACCTCACGTTTGATGAAGCCAAAAAATCTCTGAATGACTGCCATTCAGGAGCCTGTGGTGGTCACATGTATAGGTATGCTACTACCCAGAAGATATTATGAGCGGGGTATTTTTGGCCTTCTTTATTCAACGATTGTATACTTTCTGTCCAAAAATGCCACGCTTGCCAAACCTACAACAATAAAATACGTTCACACCTTGCTCCTCTACACCCTGTGGTCTCCGTTGGTCCTTTTGTGAAATGGGGTATCGATTTCATGAAATGTCACCTTCATTCAGTCGGGGGGCATGGATACATTATTGTAGTCGTAGATTATTTTACATAATGGGCTGAGGCGATGCCAACATTAGAAAATACTGGAAGGACTGCAGCATTATTCATATTCAATCACATCATCACTCGTTTTGGTGTTCCTCAGGCTATCGTTACTGATCACGGTAGCCACTTCAGAAACTTCATGATGTCCGAACTCACTGAAAAGTTGGGTCTTTGCCATATCCAACCCATGCGATCATGGGCCGTGACCAAGCGCTATATCACTAGGTGCTTACTCAGGCCTTCGGGTTTCAAAAACCTTCATAACACATCACAACAAACTCTCAGAGTTCCGAACTAACGAACTCATGAAGTAGGGCAGATCAACCGTACACTACTACTCGACATCCAACGGCTGACACTCGCTATGGAACTTCAATCATGTGAACTCCGGGACTTCAGAGCTTCGGAGCTTCGGGACTTCAGAGGATCTCACATCCGCACACCCCCAACGTCCCTAACCATTAATTTCCGAACACTTCTATGACACTTTTGTTGACTTCATTACGTCACATCACTTACGTTTTTCAAATTGCAAGGGCATGCGATGGTGGTTTGGAGTAACTCGCCTTTCCTCTCACTATTCTTTTGACACTGACACATAACCCCCCAGGAAAACTATGGTTTGGATTGCGGGACCGCCTTCGAGAATTAACTCCCGTGCAACTTGGGTCCCCACAATGCCTCATGGTCACCGATCTTTATGTATCGTGATCAATGCCAGTGTGGGTCCTCCGAATTTTAACTATGTTATTCAACCTCAATGCCCACATAGTACAACTATAAACATTTTAGATGAGGGAAAGATATAGGAAAGGTCCATGTCACCTCCTGGTGACGTCATCATGACTGACCACTTCGGCTCTTCGAGCTTCAAGAGTTTCAAATCCTCTATGCTCGCTTTTGCCCGGAGCACTTTTCACACACACACACACACACACACACATATATATAACATGCATTTTAATCGAAAATTAAACACATAACATAGAGTTACTGTTACCATTCAGATTCAAAACAATATTAACAGTAAATCCACATGCAACGGAACACATGATAACATTCAAACATCAATAGCACAAACATGCATAACGTATAAATTAAGCACATAAATGATACTTATCTTTTAAATTGTCATAACACCACCAACTACGTGCAGACCTTCCACAAACCTCCCGGCCTTAGACCACGCTGCTCATCACGCTCAGCATGGGTCACCCCCGAGCTGGGAATAACCTCCACCCAGGGCAAGGGAATCCTAAACTAAGTTGAGGTTATAGGAAAATTGCACAGTGCAACCGGAAGGATTCTCTCTAGGAGCCTTCTTACGCCCACTACTCACGGACTCACATTCCCCATGTTAAGAACCAAATATCAATACAACATAGAAAAACCTTGGAAAAAGTACTCAACGCCTTGAAAAAGAGATAATTCCAGATAATAAGCCTCTTCGAGGGGGAAACCTCCTTTTACCCCACTTAAATTTTCAAGTACAAGATGATTCCAAATGAAAATGTCTCCTTGGTATATATAGGATACTAGGAGGTATAATTAAAACTAATGGAATAAAGCCGACATAAATAAAATAACATTACTAATCTAATATGCCCCAATTAAGGGGTAATGAGCCAATATTAGGGCTTAACATGCCCCTTATCCTTGAGACATGTGTTGTCCGCAACGAAGGTAGCCTTCTAGACATTTGTTCATCAGAGACAAAGCAACGAAGGTAGCCTTCTAGACATTTGTTCACTATCTTAGTTTGTCCATCAGATTGAGGATGATAGGATGAGCTATGAGCCAATTGAGTACCCAAACAAGAAAATAATTTTGTCCAAAAATGTCCAGTGAAGATGGGATCTTTGTCACTTACAATAATCTTTGGG
>SNQJ01S0213447.1:0-15761 GCA_010110895.2 Picea sitchensis | reverse complement strand
GGTTCTTGGAGAATGTGTCCTAACTTCCGTGCTCTCAACAAACTGACCATCAAAGACAAATTTCCCATTCCTGTCATTGATTACCTCCTAGATGAATTGAGTGGCTCCCAATTCTTTACCAAACTTGATCTTTTCTCGGGCTATCACTAGATACATATGAAAGAGGCCGACATTCCCAAGACAACCTTTTGCACTCATGAGGGCCACTATGAGTTTTTGGTCATGCCCTTTGGTTTGTGTAACACCCCCTCCACCTTCCAGAGCCTCACGAACCATGTCTTCCACCCTTTTTTCCATCATTTTGTCTTAGTTTTCTTTGATGATATCCTCATCTATAGCAAAACCTAGACAAACCATCTTACTCATGTGGAACAAGTTCTCCACCTACTCTCTCAGCACCAACTTTTCCTAGAACAATCTAAATGTGCTTTTGGTGCCTCAGAAGTAGAATACTTGGGTCATCTGGTGGGAAAGGATGGCATCAGGGTGGACCCGAAAAAGATTGAAGCTATGCAAGACTGGACGCACCCAAAGACTCTCAAAATCTTGTGTGGATTTTTGGGCCTAACAGGGTATTATCGCAAGTTTGTTAAGAACTACAGAAATATTGCAGCACCTCTCACGACTCTCCTCAAAAAGAACTCTTTCACTTGGACTCCAGCAACTACTCAAGATTTTCAAACCTTGAAGACGACCATGTGCACCACTCCGGTTTTGGCCCTTACCGATTTCACAAAGACCTTTGTGTTGGAATGTGATGCCTTGGGGAAAGGAATTGACGTTGTCCTTATGCAAGAGGGTCAACCTTTGGCCTTCACCAGCAAGCAACTGTCTGAAAGGAATATGGGCAAACCCATTTATGAAAAGGAAATGTTGGCGATTCTGCATGTCGTTGAGCTGTGGCGTCCTTATCTCTTGGGGCAATGCTTCCAAATTAAGACCGACCATCAAAGCCTCAAGTACTTTCTGGAACAACGCATTTCCTCCCAGGAGAAACAAAAATGGGTGACTAAGCTCTTTGGATATGATTATGATATCATTTACAAGAAGGGAAAAGATAATGTCGTGGTGGATGCATTGTCCCAAAAATATGAAGACGAAGGATCCATTTTTTCTCTTTCCTTCATTGTACCCGATTGGCTCCAAGCTGTGCGCCAGGAATGGCTTCAAGATCCCAAAAGTTCGCATCTGATCCGACAATTGCAGAAAAAGGCTCCGGCTCGCCCAGGGTTTTCCTGACTCCAGGATGAGCTTCGATACAAAGGTCGCTTGTACTTAAATAAACAATCCAAGCTCAAATCCACGGTACTTTCTGAGCTTCATGCTACACCCATAGCGGGGCACTTAGGTTTCACCAAAACATATGACAGGGTCAAATGTTCTTTTTTCTGGGATGGTATGAAACAGGAAATCTGTAATTTTGTCGCTGAATGTGAGGTGTGTCAACGCAAAAAGGGAGAAACAGTCAAATCTCTGGGCACCCTCCAACCGCTTCCGATTCCCCCTACTATTTGGAAGGATATATCTATGGAATTTATTACAGGCTTTCCCAAATCGGGGAATAAATCAGTCATAATGGTGGTGGTGGATCGCCTTTCCAAGTATGCTCATTTTTGTTCTCTTCACCACCCATTTACTACATCCATGGTGGCTCAAATTTTCATGGACCAAGTCTCCAAGCTTCATTGCATGCCGCACTCTATTGTTTCTAATCGTGACCCAACTTTCACAAGCAATTTTTGGCAAGAACTGTTTAAGCTACAAGGAACACAATTGCATCTCAGCTCAGCTTATCATCCCTAGACGGATGGTCAAACGGAAGTTGTCAACAAGTGTTTGGAAACATATCTGAGGTGCCTTGCCTCTGAAAAAAAACATCAGTGGGCTCAATGGTTACCCCTAGCCGAATGGTGGTACAACACTACATACCATACAACCACTCACATGACTCCTTTTGAAGTGGTATATGGATAGAAGCCACCTTCAGTTCTCTCATACTTACCAGGTACCTCGAAGGTCCAGGCGGTTGACTAAACACTTACAGTCCGAGAGGATATTCTTCATACCCTTAAAGAGAACTTGGTCATGGCACAGAATCGCATGAAGCAACAAGCAGATGAAGGTCGCTCTGAACGTCAATCTGCAGAAGGGGATCAGGTGTTTCTATGACTGCAACCATATAAGAAAACTTCCCTCAATGCCAAGCATTGTCAGAATCTAGAGCGCAAATTTTATGGTCCTTACACAGCTCTCAAGCATGTGGGACAAGTCACATATCAATTATCTTTGCCCAGTCAGTCGAAGCTACATCCTGTTTTTCATGGTTCATGCTTGAAGAAGGTGATTGGAACCAGGTGCCAAATTCAAACCAACCTTCTAGAGTTAGCTGAAGAAGGATCCATTTGGCTATAGCCAGAAGCATTTTTGGACCAGCGTGAGCGTCGCCTGCGTCAGAGAACCATCAAGGAAGTGCTAGTACAGTGGAAAGATATGACTCTAGCAGATGCCACTTGGGAACTAGCTACCATTCTGCAGTAGTTTTCACATCTCAAGCCTTGAGGACAAGGATTTTTTTAAGGGGGTGGACATGTTAAGGTCCTAACCCGCACATAGGTAGATCAATGTATTCAGATGTAATAAAGGTCAATAAGGCCTTTCAATAAAATAGAATAAGGCGGATGTAAGAAGACCTAATAGAATATTCCGCTTCTAGAAGGATCTTCCTCTAGATGCTTCTCTTAATAGACATATTTAGTATAAATAAGGGTCGAGGGTATGAAAACCCTAGCTTGGAGATTATTGTAACAGAGCGTTGCTCAACTGGAGGTTGCCCCCTCTAAGAGGCCTGTGAACATTGCTTTCTGAATCAAAGTGTTGTTTCAGTTATTGTTATCATATTATTTTTGTGTTATTGTGGATATAATGCTGGTTATATTACTGTTATTCTTCCATTTCTAGCATTTTATTTTTTTTCTACGTATTTATTATAGCTGGTATCTTGAAATGTATGTGCCAACTAATCAACTACTTGTCTCAACCATGTACCCAACATGTACCTTAACCAAAATACCTCACTAATTTCATCATTCAAATATGATTTGTAACTGTGTAATATACCTGGTATATATGATTACATACCTACAAACCTTCCTTAAATTTAACAACAAGAGACTAGCATTTTCATAAAACTATTCTTTAGTCTCACATGACTAGTTTTGGATTAGTCAACAACCCTAACTTGAAATAATCATAACTTTTTACCTGTAATGAATAAATATATTAAACTGATACAAAATGTTCTTCAATGTGTTTTATACAATTCCTCTAGGTGTCACTACTTGGAACTTCTCAAAAATGGATTTATAGAAAAAATGGCATACCTTGCTAAATTCTGGATTATTCTAGAGAGCGACCTTGTAGAGTGTGCCCCACATAGAATATTTGTTGATTCGATCTAAAACTTTTACAAATAATACTATAGATTGTAATCTAACCAAAACATTTGGTATTACTTAGTTTGGATCTTTTATGAATAATTTATGACGTTTTTACCCGAAACACCTGTTTTAGAATATTTTCAAGACTAGCCACAAACCCTATTTTCCACGGAGTGTAACTCCAAAAATACAACGACCCACAGGGTGAATTTTTTATCACAGATACTTGGATATGTTTCCTCAATGTCATAGCAATTTCATGGTCTAAATAATTCTATAAAAAAACATTATTGCAAAAATGGTGAGATGACCTGTAAATAACATACCTTAGAAAGCATCATCAAAAGAATTTATCCTTCCTTGAATTCCGACCTTCTTTTCTTCACCTTCCCCCAGAAATTTGGCTTAGATATTGTTTGGTTACTTCATACACCTATATATATTCATTATGCTCAAGTGTGATATAAAATGAGAGAGTCTTGCCTCTTATTTATACTCTACAAGTAGCTTCCTTAAAAAGATCTTCTAGGTCACTTTGCCCACTTTCCTTATTTTAGGGTTAATCGACTTCTAATTTCTCCATTAAATTTATTATTTAAATAATTTCTTTTGTATTCACTTTGAATTATAGTACACTCATCACTTCACTTTATTATTTTCCTTCTGAAATCTCTTAAACCACTTTGAATACTTTGACCTTTTGGGTCTTCTAGATGACATATGAGGGTCCGCCAACTTCGTAAGGCCATAACTTTCAAACCGTGAGGAGTTATGTGACATTACACATACCACCATAAATGGAATGACATGTAATATACATATATAATAGTATTACCTTAAAATATATCAAAACTCATACCGTTATCCATCAAACAAACTTGGGTCCATTACCCAAACCTGGGTTCTCCAACTTCTTATGGCCATAACTTTCTAACCGTGAGGAGTTATGTGACGTTCCACATACCACTGGAAATGGCATGAAAATCACTACCCATATAGGATAGTTTCACTGAAAAATTCAATGAAATCTCATTATTCCATAAATAAGCATGGTTTCTCTAACCATACTTCTAGGATAACTCAATCCGCAAAGCATCTTCCCGTCAGGGATTTCACCATAAGGGAACCACTTTGGAGTTCATCCTTTGTGCTATCGGGCTTTCTTCAAGGGTTGAAATCAATGAAAAACTCCCTTAATAAAAAAGTGCTCCAATATGGAGCACCATGTTAGGGTTAATTTCCAAATTTAGGTGGTGCACTCTATAAACCCAAGTGCACTGGAGTGTCTATTATTATACTGCACCATGCCATGCTTAAACAAATTTTTTCTCACGAATGGAGTTTTTCAAAAAATGTACGACCATGTGCTATGAAGTAGTATATGCACCAATGCACACCCATAAACTCTTGCATCGTGCCAGGGATATTTGTTTTTAAATATAACCAGTGTGCTCATTAAACATGGATGGCTCGATGCAGCTGTGCATCAGATGCACCAGAGAAGGGTTTTATTAATTTTTTTTTACCGACGATAAAAATCATTTTTACCATTTTCAGTGTTGTATATCTCAAAAGAACTAGTGTAATATTTTCCTATCTGAAGCGCCCTTCCATCGGTGCTTTCCTTGGTTGTGTTCCTTTCATCTATTTCTCGGTGCGTGAATTTTGAATTTTTCTAAACGATGGGAAAAATTAGTTTTTTTTTAGTGCGTCACAACCATGCCTCCCCAACGACAAAATGTCTAGGTAATGTCATTGTTTCTTCATAACTTAAGTTTTCACCATATTAAAATTTAAAATTGAGTGAAATTTTAAGTGTAAAAGAAAAAAAAATGCGTGGTGCATTCAAGGATTTCGACTTGCACCGCGTACAGTGCAACCTATAAATTTACAGGGCACAAAACTCACCTTATTACATTTCTCAGCGGTGTGTTGGTAAACATAAATGCACTGGTGTGTCCGTTTAACGACGCACAAAATAAAATCATATAATTGGTGGGGTAGTGTGCCAAAGTACATATAATGCACTGGGGTGTTAAAGTACATAGCGCACCGCCCTTATAAGATATAATTTTACACAATGCATTGGTAAATGTGCACACAGAGGAATTCATGTTTACCAAATGCACCGCCAAGAAATGTAACATTGTGTTGTGGTGCACCCAATAATGTTTTTGGTGGCATCGAGTGCGGTGCGATAGGATCAACCAT
Organism: Picea sitchensis; assembly: GCA_010110895.2. NCBI lineage: Eukaryota > Viridiplantae > Streptophyta > Pinopsida > Pinales > Pinaceae > Picea > Picea sitchensis. The sequence goes on along the minus strand of SNQJ01S0213447.1, from coordinate 10,113 downwards.
AATGCATCGTAATAAGTTCCATACTCGAAAATTTGATAAATTTTATGTGACAGTGAGACTATGTTATTTACACACACCGGTGCATGTAGTGAATGTATACGCACCATATTGTTTTGCTAATTTTAAATAATTGTTTACTTCTTTAATATTTTTTTTTTTTTTTGGTTTAAGTGGTGCATATGATAAAAGTAGTGTGTCAAGGTGTATGTGTTGTAAGTGTAGCTCTACGGAGCAGTACCATTTTTCAATGCGCCACATAACACAATTAAACATATTTTGGTCGGTGCGTCAGTTTACATAGACACACCGATCACAATGCTCGCAATATATATGGGTGCACCTCCAACAGTGTGTGACATTTTTTTGGTGCACCGTTAATGCAATTATCTTATTTTTTGAAGGAGGTTATTTTTCTGTATATATAGATAAATTTACCATTCAATAGATTTTTTTAATGTCTTATGTATGAGTCAAGTTGATGTATTTCATATGTTAATCATGCAGAGACGTGAGTGGAGAGATAAACAATAGCAGCAAGAATAGAGGGTGGACCTGTACAATGTTGTATGGGAGTGGGAGGTGAGATAAAGGGATAAGGATTTGTACCCTCGGCCTAGTACTCCAACAACTCATGCTCTCTTGATAGATGTAGGACTCCTTAAGTACTATGAGGAGGTTACATCCCTTAAGGGGAACTTCTGGTTGTTGGTGCATCTAATCCATTGATTGGATGTCCATCGACATGATTTTCATGTGGGTCCATATCAATGGTACCATCCCACTAAGGAGGATATTTAGTTTATCACTAGGCTATCCAGGAGAGGGGAGGATTTTCCCTAGTTCCTAGATGTCCTAGTAGGTGTTGTTGCTGAGAGTCATCTCATGTACTCTCACTGATATATTAGGGTTGAGGTATTATCTGCAACTGATTTTTAGGTGTCTAGTGGACAAATGAAAATGGCCTCTTTCGATGCAGAGGAGGTTAGGTGCCTCTCACTCTTAGTGACTACCATAGCCAATTTTACCAGTGATCGGGTGCAAATTCCCTATCATATTTTGTATTATGTTGATTCATTGGTACAACAACCATGGTGTATCAGATGCTCTGCTAGGTTTTTATGATATTTTTGTGTAGTGCTCGATAAATGTTGGGTTATGATACATGGGAGGTCGAACTTCCCATTTTCCTCAGAGTTGTTTTGCTTATTTTTTGAAAGGTTTCCAGAGACGAGGCTGATTTTTTTTTGTCGGCCTCCCAGGCCAAGGACTCATGTGCAGATGTGCATGTGGGGGGATATGATGCCCAAGAGGGACCAGGAGGAGTTTTTGGCCAGGATTGCGCCAGATGCACTAGGGCTACTAAGCAGTGTGGTGGATTACATGCTCATCATGGTGCTATGTCCTTACGTAGTTTTGGATTGGAGAGGATGTCCAAACATCCTATTCATGAAATATGATCCACTATATGATAGAGGTAATATTAGTGTTTTTTTTTAAATTAATATGGTTTCATTTTATTGTCTTACTTAATTAGAATAAAATTAATTCTAACACGTTCTTTAACTTGTTTTATTAAATTGTTTAATTAATTAACTATGTAATTATTGTTCTGTACTATATATTTCATATATTGGAACTTTCATTGGGGATGTGCCTCCTCCCCTAGTACATGAAAATGAGGATATGATGCCTGAGGCTGTGGTGGGTCAGGGTCCTTGGGTGTAGATACTCGACGACATGCGTCATAGGCCCAATACTAGATTCAGGTTGGATTTGGACAACCGTAGGCATCTTATGCATCATATCATTGGAGTTTCTAGGATACTACTAGTGAGGAGGTCTCTCGATGATAGACACAAATCTTCTTCCAGTACCACCCATTCGTCCAGTACCCCATCGATTGATGAGGGTGTCCATGATCATCCTTCTCGACATTATCTGCATTCTCCTTCACCTCACCTAGATCATGAGGAGGCAACACATATTCCTCATACTCCTCTTTCACCTCACCTAGATGAGCATGCCAAACCTATTCCTCATCATCCTCTTTTAACTCACCTAGATGAGCATGCATGAGCTATTCATCATCCATCATCTTCCACTATAGACCAGTCCTCCACTATTGTTGTAGATATGCAAATTATGTCATTGGTTGGACCATATATGTTATAACAGTTATTTGACTTGTCCATGACATATATATATATATATATATATATATATATATCTGTGTGTGTGTGTGTGTGTGTGTGTGTGTGTGTGTGGTGTTTTTCTTCTATTGTTCATGTTGATGATGTACTTAATTTATATGTTGATGTTAATGTGTATATTGTTAGGCCATGTTAGTTTTGGATGTTAAATGTGCTTGATAGATGTGTATGTTAAATGATGCTTGTTAGATGTGTGTGATGATGATGTTAGAAAATGCTTGTGTTTTTTTAGATGTGATCACAATGATGATTCCTTGTTAAATTATTAGATATGTGTGCTAGCTAATTAATGATGTTTATATGTTCTAGAGGTATATATAATTAGAGGATGTTAGCTAACGAATATAAATGCATATTTTAGATGTTTTTTTATGTTTGTTATAAGATGGCTATCATCATCATGTTTATTTTTATAAATAAAAAAGTTAAATATGGTTGAAACTATAATTATAAAATTGAAACTATAATTGCATAGATAGTTCATTATACATATTCATTATAACTATTTTTTTTTTCAAAAAACAAATTACATAGGAATAAATAGTATTTTCCATTGTACTAATTACTCTTTTTGAATAGACTCTTCTACAATAAAAATTGATCTCCAATTATAATGATTCTATTGGCTTTAAAATTTTATGGATGCAAATCTTCCTATTATTATTTTTGTCATTATTTTGTAAGTTGATTGCTATCAAATTTTAAAATATTACTTCATTAATTGTGGTACTCAACATTGGGGGCATAATTTTATAAATATTTTCAAAAGTAGTGATAAAAGTATGTAAACTAAAAAACACTACTTTAGTTAAAAACCAAATTATCACAAAATCATGTTACAAATTTAATTTTTTAATTATAAACCACATTTTTTTGTTAATCTTACTTTTAAATCTACAAAATAAATGAACATAAACTTAGTTTTTGAATCATCATGTTAACATATCCTCAAAAATGTTGTACTATTAAACATGCATATCAACCATACCATTACATCTAATTATATCAACATAAAAAGTAGAATTTCATATCCCATTAAAATTTCAACTAGACATTTAAAATTTTTCATGATTTCACAATTGGAAATACTTAAAGAAGATGAAACATTTTTAAATATATAGAACGACATATAAATATGTTCAAATAAAAAATGTTCCATGTAATAAAAAATAATTTGAAAGACAAACACATTATGCATCAAACTGACTGTTAACCATCTAAATTTTTTCAAAGATATGTTATAAGTAACTTAAGATTTTCTCTGTCAGAATATGAATAAAAAAAAATATAATTTGCGAAATAAAGAATATAAGAAAAATATACAACAAAATTATTAAAGATGAAATAGAACATGTACATATCACTCTATGTTGTTATCACCCTCACTATCTTCCTCTCTTGGAATGATAACATTGTTGTTCTCAAAAATATGTTTTGATCTAGGGTCGTTTCTTAATACAAACCACCAATCCCTATCCAAAATAGTTGGGTAAAACAAAACTTGATTACAGTGTTTTGGGAGAACATAAGTCTCCTTAGCTTCGTCCCACATATTTTTAGAGTTGATACATATCATCCTACTATCACGATATTCCTTTACATTATTTCGATCAAAGGTGTCCCACCACTTACACCTAAAAATAACACATTGGAAAGAAGAGAAGTCCACTAGAATGATCTCTTGTATCTTTACGACGTAACCTAACTTCCCATGTATGGTGTTTTGGTCGCGGTGGCTAGCAGGACTAGATTGGTCGAACTCTACTTCTACTCCACATTCTTGTGTCATGTTTCCATCATCGACATCCTCTATGAAAAAATGATGTCCATATGCCCACATAGATGGGAACAAATGAACCTATAAAAAAATGAACAAATCATAGTGTCAATATGTGTCTAATAACCTGACCATTAAAATATAAAATAATATATATGTGCTCACAATTCAAATGTGCATTACGAAGTTAAAAATTATGTACACAAAAATATTATTACTGAGTTGCTGCAAACAATCCATATGTTTAGTGCATCCTCTTCTTCACGTGGGTAACAACTGGATGCACCATATTTCTCTTTGACTTGGTCATCAACTCAACTGTTGGGGCATATCATTGGCATATTTTCTTTTAAATGATCAGGATAAAGCATGCTTCTACCATTCAACCATATGAATTCTTTCGTGTCACTTTCCCATTTCCTCTTGTTCTATTCATACAATGCGACCCTCGACTATGTTTCCTCCGAATTGTAAAGAATGAACTTATTGGTGGCATCGATTTATGAATTTGCTGACGTATTCATGAAATCAAACCAACATATAATACATATGAGATCATGAAAATATACATTATGAAGTTCAGTGTGAATAGTTACTCTGTAGAAATTTGAAAAATGATAAGTCACTTACTATTTATCAAGCTCCTTCTTCCATTCATTTGTAGAGTCTCCCCTTCTCTTTTGTCTTCATCCCTTTTGTCGTCCCAAATCAATGCAGCTGGTGTGTTGTTGATCTACTTGATGTTCTCACTAGCATAATAGAAAGACTCATATGATATGTACCCCTCTACAATAGATCCCTCGGGTTTTTACCTTTGACGAACAAGTCCTTTCAATTTCTTCATGTACCTCTCTAAAACAAACATCCAATGATAGGAGACCACCCCGACTAATTCAACCTCATCTACTAGGTGAATTAGAAGATGAACCTACAAGTCCATGAAACTCGATGGTAGTTCCTTATCAAACATACAAACAATCTCATCTATCTCTTAACGCCATCATGGAATGCTAGCCATATGAATCTCCTTCGATGCGATCCAATGTACAAATGTAGACAATTTAGATATGGAACACCTTAGGTCGTGGGGGAATTCATGGTTCACACACCTATACACTAGTAGAGGATAATGACACTAAAAAGTAAATACATAAAAAAATAATTTTGTTTTATCCCATGGAATAAAATTAAAAATTAAAAATAATAAAATCATATTTTTGACATATGTCATACCTTTCGAAGGTTTGAATGGTCATGTGATTTCAACCCTAAAAAATGGTCTTGATGCATAGTGAAGCAACATCATAGGGAATATCCATATAAAGAATGCACCTTCACACCCAATATAACTTCATTTTCCAAAGAAAGATCTTCTTTCTTCAAAATCCATGGGATATCACCTTCTTTGAAAGACCAAGAGGGACCAACCTCTCCTCTACTTTCTTGTCTTGGCCAATGTTTCTTTTTAATTTTTGAAGAAACAATATCTCTCCTCACAACCAATGTGTCACTTTATTTCGATGATATGTGCCTCCATAAAGAAAATGAAACATTTTTAAATATATGCATGGGATCTAGTAAGTGAGAAATATTAAGATGCTCCCAATAGGGGATCTCATAAAAGATAGATTTCATTTTCATCCAAATGGGAAATTTCTCAACATAGGTTTTGAAGAATTCTGGATCATCAAACATAGGCTCCCCATTTGAATCAAACATTTCTATAATATCTTTCTCCTTCTCTATCTCATATGCTTTAAGCCATTTTGATGGTGTCATTATTGTAGGCATTTGGGCTCTCTCTGGTTTACCATTGAAATCAGATGTTTCTCTTCTATAAGGGTGTTATTCTGGGAGGAATACCCTCCAACATTTGTACACTGGCTTAATTCATAGGTGGTTGGACCACCTAGCCTTCATAGAAGGTCCAAAAAATTTACATCCATGATAGCATTTAGTTAGAAGACCTGCGGAATTATTATATACATAACACATTAGCGTTTAATAATAGAATGCCAATCACAATGGATAAAATAGGCAAATAAATATTGTTCTGTATATAAACAAAGCAATAAACATGTTAATTACTAGAGAAAACTCCTAATCCTGGATAATCATGTGTGATGTAAGCACATTTTCCATACTATTGGTTGTGGAGCCTGATTATCTTCCTAATCCAGAGGTATTTGTTTTCAACCATGTTTATACCCCATGAAGACTATACAACCATCCATGAAGGGGGTTTGCAAGGGGGGCTTGCCCCAACTGTAGGGTTCGGGGGGATCATCCACCTGACTGGGGGGTTCGGGGGCAAGTGGGCCCCTGAAGGAAAAATTTCCTTGTAAATATATATTGTAATTTCATAGTAAATATAGAGAGTTCATTATAAAGTCATAGATATAATGGTAGAAGTTATTATAGGGTGTTTTTCCCTAGAAGGAAACCCTCTTTTATGAGGGAATTGTATTGTGGATGTGTATCATTATGAATATTTTATTATGAGAGAGGAGATTGTGAGAGAAAGAACATGAAGTTACAATGGGTGTGTTGTAGGTTGTATCCCTTCATTTTGTTGAATAATAAAAAGGAAGGACCTAGAAATTTCTCTAGTGGACGTATCCCACACTGGGTGAACGACGTATATATGTGTCTCTATTGTATTGTGTATCTTTTGTGTTTTATTTCTACATTTGTAATATTTTATTGCTTCTTGATCTTTTTTTTCTAACAACTGGTATTAGAGAGAAAGGTAGCTCATAGGAAAAGAGAGTTCTTGGTTTGAGTTGGAGTAATGGTAGAAGATGAAAATTTCAGGGTCGAGAAATTTAATGGCCAAAACTACCAGTTATGGAAGATGCATATGGAATATTATTTATATCAGAAGGATCCATTCCTACCATTGGGTGTAATAACAAAGAATATGATGGCCATGAAGGATGAAGAATGGGAGGTTCTTTATAGAAAGACACTGGGAACAATATGGCTAAGCTTGGAAGCATCGATGGATTTCAATATTTCAAAAGAAAAGACAACGAAGAAGATGATGGATTCATTGGATAAAATGTATGAAAAACCCTCAACGTCCAATAAGGTATTTCTAATGAAGCAATTATTTAATATGAAGATGTCAGAAGGTGGGTCTATTGCAGATCATTTAAATGAATTTAATATGGTTACTAATCAACTAAGTTCTATAAAATTGGACTTTGATGATGAGGTCATGGCTCTTCTAATCTTGTGCTCACTGTCATAAAGTTGGAATGGCTTGGTCATGGATGTAAGTAACTCTATCTCTGGTTCATACACTCTAAAATTTGATGATGTTTTTTATGTTACCGTTAATGAGGAAATGAGATGGAAAATCAAATGTGAGACATCAGTTAATGCGTTGACTGTGGTGTTAAGAACCAAATATAAAAATATCATAAAAAAACCTCAGAATAAGTACTCAACGCCTTGAAAAAGAGAAAATTTTAGATAATAAGACTCTTTGAGGGGGAAACCTCCTTATACACCACATAAATTTCCAAATACAAGATGATTCCAAATGAAAAGGTCTCCTTGGTATATATAGGAGACTAGGATGGTATCCATAGAGTGCCATAAATGGTGTCATTTTTGTTGCAGTATGAAAGGAAGTGTTATACCACCATTCTTCCAAGGGTAACCATTTGAACCATTGTGTTTTTTAATCATAAACAAAGCAATGAAGGTATCCTTCCATACGTTTGTTCACTATCTCAGTTTGTCCATCAGATTGAGGATGATAAGATGAGCTATGAGCCAATTGTGTACCAAAAAAAGAAAATAAATCTGTCCAGTGAAGATGGGATCTCTGTCACTTACAATAATCTTTGGGATTCCATGTATATTTTTAACTATATCCATGAATGCAATGGAAATTGTACTGGCTTTGAAAGGATGAGAGAGTGCACAAAAATGTATGTACTTGGTCAGTCTATCAACAATCACGATGATGACACTCTTTCCTTTAGTATTCGGTAACCCTATAGTGAAATTGTTGGAAGGTTTACAGTTGGGAGTAAGATTGTCATTGATGGCAAGAACAACGATGGAAAAGATCAGCGATGACAAAGATCAGCGATGGCAAAGATCGACGATGACAAAGATTAGCGATGGAAAAGATCAGTGATGACAAAGATCAGTGATGGCAAGATCAGAGTAAGCAGAACAAAGTAAGCTCGGCAGGAGAAGTAGCATTTCTGATCGTTGGATCCCATTTACAATTCCCGATGACCATCAGATCAAGTGTTGATCGAGACTGTTGATTTGAGACTCCATTTCAGAGTTTCGTGACTCACGACTTGGAGAGGCAATAAATATGACCATTGAAATCACGATATGCGAAATTGTGATTTAATCGCAACCGTAGATTCATCGAGATCGTGGACCATTGATTTAAGCTTCATTTTGGAGTTTTGCCTATCGCAACTTGGCGTGACAAGGACCTCCATCGAAGGAATCATGAGATGCGAATTCATGATGAGATATGGACCGTGGATTCATCGAAATCATGGACCGTTGATCTAAGCTCCATCTCGAAACTTCACGTATCGCAACTTGGAGTGACAAGAAACCACATCTAAGGAACTGTGAGATGCGATATCACGAAAATATCTGGACCGTTGATTCATCGAGATTGTGGACCATCGATCAGGGTCGATGAAGACCATAAGTTCACAGTGCCTTATAATGTAGCCTGTGGTCATCGTGTGTGGTCATGTGGAGGAAGGACCTAGTGCAGATAAGCTCCACCTCAGAATTTTGGGGATCACGTCTGGGAGTGTCAAAACATGGGATCATACAAATGCCAGAATACTGAAAAGGTGAAATATCACTATAACCGGTGGTCACCGCCTGTGGTCACGTAGAAGAGGGAGCTAGAGCATCCAATCTCCTTTTAGGATCTCGCAACATGAAGAGTCAAGATGCCTCATCGCAGAATCTTCAAATTGCGAAAGTGCGAAACACATAAATCGCAGCTAATCCAACGATGCAGATGAAACTAAAGGATATCGGAGGGCCACTATTGCACGTCACCGTGTAACTGCCAGAACCACTGATGGTGTCTGCCAGAGGACTCGAATACACTTCAGGGTGATTGACAGAGGAGATGAAGAGCTTCTGGGAATATTTAAGAAGGATGAAGATGCTCGTGGAGGTGATTGACAACTAGATGAGAATTGAAGCTTGTAACTGGAACAAAGAAGGTGAGATCAACTGTCATAGAGAAGACGAAGAGTCTCAACTGCCAGAGAGGCTGAGGAATCTCAGCATAACATACAGTGATGCTGAATGAGTGGAAAAATGACCAGAGAAGCTGAAGAGTCACGATGATGATCAGACAGAGCACTCGAGTTGTGGAGAATATCAGCACTGTGTGAGTATGCAGAGGGATTTGCGTGCATTGCATGCACAAGGTGCACAAAATATATAAATACACAGTACCGAGAAGAGATGTTTTTTTTTGCTGTTGTTGCGGGGAGTGCTGTGGATGTTGTTGAAGGTGATTCATGCATGAAGAAGGATCAGAGTGCAGCAGCTGAAAAGAATAGGAGAAGAACTGTGCAACAAATGGACATGGTGCACAGAGCATAAAAGAAGAAGAATGGAATGGGTAGTGGATGCATGCTGGAAGACAACGAGGAAGTCTAAGTAGAAAAATCTGCAGAATAGTGATGAGATTGGTAAGTTGTTATTGAACACTATATCACTGTAATAGGTTTTAGTATTTCATATTTAGAAACCAGGGAGGTTGGGAGGTTCTAGGGAGGACTGGTGTCCTCAGAGGTTCAAGTGGGGGCTTGAACACAGGGAGTTGGTGCTAGAGAAACCAGGGAGTTGGTGCTTCCTTCTAGTTGGTGCTAGAGAAACAAGGGAGTTGGTGCTTCCTTCTAGTGGGTGCTAGAGAAAAACAGAGAGTTGGTGCTCTCAGCATGTTGCAGCTTGCAAAACAGAGGTTGTAGCCTCACAATGAGTTGGTGCTCAAATGTAAGATAATGTAAAGAATGTAAATAATACTTATCATATAAAGAAGAAGAGGTTTTTACCCTGTATGGGTTTCCTTGGGAAATATCTGTCTCTGTGTTTCTCATATATGTGACT
>SNQJ01S0213445.1:0-15732 GCA_010110895.2 Picea sitchensis | reverse complement strand
ATCAATCATGACACATCATCATCAAGGTTAAGTGGTTCATCATCATAAAAATCCAGATCACTTGCGAGCAAGTGTCCTCAAAGAATAAGTTTTGTCAGTGCGCCAGAGCGGGATGTTACAGGTAGGGAAAAGTTATTTCGACATAGGAAGTTTTCCCAAGTGTCCCCAATTTGAGATAGGTGCGATAGCAGCAGAATTCGTATAAGCCCGTGGTGAAAGAGGCTAGAGAGAGGGTTCAAGCTCTGTTTCTTATAACGTTTTGACATCTTATGCAGGCTGATCAACAAATAAAATGGCATGTTTAGTTTAAACCTTAGGAACAACATCAATAGTCAGATGTGATATAAAAATACTAAACCATACCTACCCTTGCATGTTATAAACTGTTTCAGAATCAAAAGGAGGTCGTGCCATCGAGGTTTCAAGAGGGTAATAGGAGTAGATTTAGGGCAGCATGTCGAATTCCTAGAGACCATGAACAAGCTCGAAGGCATGCCTTCTAGCTTGGCATTCTTGAACTACATTTTGCCTTCCTGTGACAATCATGTTGCTTGGGATATAGAGTCCTTTGCGACCTCCAACTGTAGATCCCCAACTTTGTCTCTACAACCATCAAATATTTGAGCAAAATCTTGTTTGACCACCAGGTTATAACCTTCGATTTTTTGGATAAAAATATCTCAACCGTGCACCTGTAAATTGTTTATGGCATCATCGTGGGCGAGAAGGGCTTGAGAGCCATTAGGTTCAAATCGAAACACAGGGGCCATGGTTACTATAAAAAATACACAGTAGATACCACGAGAGGGAGGCTTCGTCTTCCAATAAACAAATAATAAGGAGAGGTCTGTGAAAATCGAAACGGCTCGATACCTATGATCTTGGGCAATTATCATGTTTGGTAATTTAAGTTTGGAGTGACAGAAAACCAGAGGACGCGCGGGCCTATGAACAATTATGCACAATGAAGATTAAACCCCAACCAATATCAACTGCTTATTCGAATAATGAATGAGTGTCATTAAATGTACATGACAACAGGATGATGTGTAATTGTGAGTACATTAGTCCATGTACCAGGTGATATGACAACGATATGACTATTAAGAGAATGAAGCATGTTTCAAATGTTAATACAAGGTGTTGCACGATTATGGATATTAAATAATCAAACCATACAATCAACCATAGATAATCCCATAATGCATAAAATTGTGGCAATCGATTAATCAATAGGCTTATACAACTTAAAACTTAAAACATGTAGGTTCCCTTAAAGTGTAATCTCTTTGGTAAAAGAATAGAATAAAACACCAACTGCAGAATGATTACCCAATCCAAGTTTCTGTTTGAATTTCATGCTTGCAGTCATGAAATTTAAACAAAGAAAACGAAAACGAAAAACTCATATAATAAGCTAGCCCAATAAATCTCCTTGAAGCCAAAAGACAAAAATGTTTATAAATGTAAGGAGGAGGTAGCTAAGAAAGATTTTATCTCTTTGTGATGACTTTCAATTATGATAAAATTTCATAGAATTGGTGGCTGCCAACAGACTGTTACGGGACAACTAACGGTCATAGGGAAGGAGTTAATTGGCTAACGGATAAGAGGTGTGGGGACAAGTATCGTGTAGGGAGAGGGGGAGTAGCGGGGGAATGGGCATTATTGGGAGTGAGTTAGGTGGATTTCGGAGGTGGGGTAGGTGTTTTGTGCTAATCGGAGTTGGGGGTGTGAAATGATGAGGGAATGCCACGTTAGGTGGGTCCGAGGCAGGGAAAAACAAGTTTATGGACCCCCCCTCCCTCGATAAAGGTATGTAGGTTGGGGTGGGAGAAAACAAATGAGATTCGTCAATTGGGAGGAAGGATGATGCCACCAGGGAAGATCAACGCATAATTTATGCGCTACAAGACAAATTGTCTTGTCAATTTTCCAAATTTGATTAAAACATATGCGCCATAAAGAAAAATATTTTCTTTTGAAACCTTTACATTCTCATTTTATTTTTCCTATACTAATCTAACTTATTTTCATCAACTTAGGGTGCATTTTAATGTGCAGACCTTGTTTAATTTTCTCTGAAGGGAAAATATATCTAACCTATATTCTATCCTATGCATCTAACTAATTAATCCAACTTAAACAATTGGATTAATTTATTCCTGTACCTAACTATTTTAGCCAAGATTAAACAGTTTGGCTAAAAGTATTCTCTAACCTAACAACATAAATTGAAAATTGTTTGATCATGATTAAACTGTATGATTCAAACAAGGATCTAGGAATGTGGCATTCAAATTTGCAACAATTTCACACTTATTTTTCTTTTCATGGGGTTTTCTTGTTTTTCTCTTTTTCTATTTTGTTTTCTCCTTTTTTTTCTTTTTACTTTTGGAAATCATTTGCAAAATGTAATATTATTTACAGTATAAAATCACTAAAAGAAAAATATTCAATTACCATTTGATACTATGAACTATAGGACTCTAACACATGGAACCACCAGAGGGTGACATGTGGCACATGTTCATACAATAGAAGGTGATGGAGAATACACAATCAACAACTGAGTTGGCATCCGTACTCCAAGTGGTCCAATGGTTTGATGACATGTGGCATAGGAGGGCCAATGAGAGGCCACCACGTGGTGACTTCCCATTGGCCAATAATGGTTAAGGTTGTGTAAATTTATTTTGGAGTCAATGGGGTTCGGCCCCATGACCTTCATAGCCACCAAAAGCCTTAACACAAGGCCCATACCATCGCACAACTACATTATCACTTAACCATTATATGTGTTTAATTATATTTAAACTTAAGTAATGTTTGTATGGAGGGGGGAAAGGGGTTGAGGACTAGCCCCAACCCTTGGTTCAAATGTATTACATGTGACCCATGCTATAGTCCAAGGGGGGGCTTGAAGATACCAACGCGTTTTAACATATATATACGATATATTTTATATATGGTATCTACCATATGTATTAAATGTAATAACCACCAATCCATATGTATGTCACATATGGAATATATAACCATATATTAAAACTACATAACCATCTCAAAGATTCACACAACCATTTACCAAAAAACCCATGGAATATAGCGGTCGGTGGCAATGGAACCCTTGACCTGCCAAAGTTAGCAATGACTTAAACAACTCCACTAACCAACTCACTGTCAACTTTAGTTGGTTGTAACTATGCCTCTATTAATGGTTAAGGGGTTGCATGAATTTTTGGATTTGGTTAAGAGGGGAGGCCTATTTAATGGCGTGCACCCCAAGCTAGACAACACACATTCCAATACACTAAATACACATTTATATGTGGGTTTTTCCTCGTAAGGCATGTCGAGGGTACATAAAATATGAATCTACACCGTAAAGCATGTCAGGGGTCACCTTGACGGAATTTCGAGTTTTTTATATCAATTTTGCACAATATTTTGCCAGTAATTCAATGGTGCACTCCATTTCTGCATTTGAGCAGTGGATTTTGATAGCATCGTCAACATTGTGTTTTTGTAATCTCATTTTGTAATGTAATTTGGAATTTTTAGATGATGAAACACATTCATGCTATTTAAAGGGACTTTGAAGATGCAGTGATGCATTTCATTTACATATGTATTTGATTTCTTTTATTTTATGTTGTATTATCTCATTTACAGTTCAATGAGATAATACAACATAAAATGTAATAACCACCAATCCATATGTATGTCACATATGGCATTTATAATCATATATTAAAACTACATAATTGTCCCAAAGATTCGCACAACCATTTACCAAAAAACCCATGGAATATAGCAGTCGGTGGGAATGGAACCCCCGACCTGCCAAATTTAGCAATGACTTAAACAACTCCACTAACCAATTATCTGTCAACTTTAGTTGGTTGTAACTATGCCTCTATTAATGGTTAAGGGGTTGCATGAATTTTGGGATTTAGTTAAGAGGGGAGGCCTAATTAATGGCATGCACCCCAAGCTAGACAACACACATTCCAATACACTAAATGCACATTTATATGTGGGTTTTTCCTTGTAAGGCATGTCGAGGGTACATAACATATGAGGCTACACCGTAAAGCATGTCGGGGGTCACCTTGACGGAATTTCGAGTTTTTTATATCAATTTTACACAATATTTTGCCAGTAATTCAATGGTGCACTCCATTTCTACATTTGAGCAGTGGATGTTGATAACATCGTCAACATTGTGTTTTTGTAAGCTCATTTTGTAATGTAATTTGGAATTTTTAGATGATGAAAAAAAATCATGTTATTTAAAGGGACTTTGAAGATGCAGTGATGCATTTCATTTACATATGTATTTGATTTCTTTTATTTTATGTTGTATTATCTCATTTACAGTTCAATTTATTCATCATTTTATGGGTTTATGGACAAGTAAGACATTCACATGACCTTTTGCAAATAGTGAAGCGATCTTCATTTATATTCCCGAATCCGATCGGATGTTTTAGTATCTGCATAGTAACTAATTGGCATCTAAGGATTCTTTGGGATGAATTAATATCATATTTTGTTGATATTTAAGGATCAAGTTGGTATTATAACTCATGTGGTATTTTCATATCATGTCTTTGCCAAGATACTTGGAAAGGGTACAACCAGTTTGGAAAATAACAGAGCTAAAGAAGAAAATGTGATATTAGTTGATAATTTGAAGCCCAATATCCTCAGTGTGATCCAAACATGTGATCAAGGAAACATACTCAAATTTGACTCTCAAAAATGTGAAATTAGAAATTGAGGTTCAAGAAAATTAGTGGCTATTGCACCAAGGGCATCAAGCGATGTATATATCTTAAACATAGAAGAAGAATAAAAATGTTGCATAGGTCAAGTAGATGCAATTTTTCTATGGCACAAAAGAATGGGACACATAGGCTTTGATAATTTGATAAAAGTTAGTAAAAAGGAAGTTGTGAAATATATGCCAAAGATTATAAAACCTTAAGTTAGTAAAAGGAAGTTGTGAAAGATATGCCAAAGATTATAAAACCTTGAAATTTTGTTTGTAAGCACTGCCAACATCGGAAGTAGACAAAAGTAATATTCACACACAAAAGGATACTACATCGAAACCATTAGAAATTGTTCACACTAACCTATGGACATGGGCCTATAACTAAAATCATACAAGGTGAATATTACTTCACCGTATTCATTGATGACTATACAAGAATGACTTGGGTATCCTTCTCAAAGGCACCAGAAGCATTTGAAAAATTTAAATCTTCAAAGCACATGTTGAAAATAAGACCCACTTGAAATCAAGTGCCTAATATCATAAAATAGTGGTGAGTATGTAAATCAAACCGTTGAAGAATATCTACTTCGATATGGTATTGACTAACAATAGTTGATTCCTCACACACCTCAACAAAATGGAGTTGTTGAAAGCAAAAATAGAACTGTCCAAGAAGAAACCAGAACTATGTTAAATGAAGCTAAACTCCCAAATATCTATTGGAGAAGCAATGTACAACTCAGATACATACTAACAGTAGCACATCTTCGATGAATCCACGACAAACACTCATATGAGTTGTGGTCCTGTATACCCAACATCACTAAACATGTTACTCCCTAATATTAGCTCATTACCCCTTAATTAGCATCTTATATTAGTAATGTTATTTTACTTTCTATGTCACTTTATTCCATTAGTTGTAATTATACCTCCTTAGTCTCCTATATATACCAAGGAGACATTTTCCTTGGAATCATCTTGTAATTTGAAATTTTAAGTAAAGGAGGTTTCCTCTAAGAGGCTATTATCCTGAATTATTCCTTTTCTGCTGCATGAGTAATTTCTTCTCGAAGCTCTTTTTTATGCTATATTGATATTTGGTTCTTAACATACAGTAATGAGCTCAAGGTCTGGGGGGTTTGCTGCTAAGCATCCTAGACACCTTGGAATTTTGCTATAACTTTTTCTACAATGTTTTAGAAGGAACCACTTAGAGAATATTTAGTAGATGCATCAAGGCACGCTAATAAAATTTCATATTCTAAGGCCTTATAATTTTGGAGATGCACTGCATATAGGGTTGTTGAATCATCCTCAATTGAGTCAATATGAATTTTCACTCATAAAAAGTTGTTCATAATGCACTCTAACTGAGGATATTCATAATAAATTAGTAAGGTATTTAGATAAACATTTTAGCTTCAATATCAGAATTTGGAGATACAACCTTTTAAGATAGGGTATCTGACTAGTCCTATTGGACTAGTCTCAAGAAGGTGTTCCAAAAAAACAATCATAAGTTCTACTAGAGTATACAAATTGAGTTGGACTAGTTTCAATGGATCTTGAATAGTCTGTAGTATTCCTCGCTAAGAGTTTCTAATTTATATCACCATTTGTGTGGGGCATGCTATAAAGTGAGATCTCCTGGAAATGCCACAGGTCTGATCAACAAGTTGTGAGGAAGTTTATTGTAAATTCCACTTGGCAAATCTAATTTTGATCAGACCTATGGCATTGCAGAAGCAGTCATTAGAGAATCACATAAAATAAAGTTTAATACCCATAATTAAACTTGGGAGATAAAAAGAATAAATATTTTCAGCGTGAGCCACCTCAAAATCAATGTTCAAAAGTGATACATGGCCAATATGCCACCCAAAAAGGGAACTTCTACACCAAAAAGCCTCAAAAAAATCCTACTTGACTTTCTTGACAATGAAGAAATGCTTAGGGACATAAATGATTTACAAAGAAGATAATAACAAAAGATGAAATACAAGATGGAAGCTAATTTGGAGGAAAAGATGGATGGTTTAAAAAGAGGAGATCATGGAAGTATTGAAAAATTTCATAAGAGAGAAGACACTTGAAAGTGAAATGCATCCCTATGAAATTCATGATGAGGACACAAGGAAGGTGAATCAAGAATGGAGAAATCAACTTTGCTGAAGACCAACCACGCTCCTAAGATCAATATGAGGGAAGTTTGATGGCAAGGACCCAATCACATGGATACTCTTAGATGGAGCAATTTCTTGACTTCATAATGTGTCGCATACACAAAAGTTACAAATTGATTCTTTATATTTAGAACTCAATCAATTTGTATGCTGGTATCAATGGATTTGTTCTCGGAAATCAATCGTCACTTCTGGACAATTTTTGGAAGAAATGATAGCACACTCATGAGGATACAAGGACAATACCTTCTTTAGCCAATTGATAAATTCAAGCAAAAGGGTTCGCTTATCGAGCACATTGAGAACTTCCAAAGATTGAATACATAAACCGATATTCCAGATGAGACTTGATTGATGTATTCATAGGAATTCTAAAGGATAACATTCAACATGAGGTTCGCCTTTGGGAACTCTAATCATTGGAGAATGCATTTGAAGTGGCAAGAAATGTTGAAAGTAACATGGCCATGATACTAGAAGGACTTTAATCCTCTAACATCTATAGAGAGAACAATGTTCTTCTAAACACCTCAACCTACAAGGTTGACACCTCAACAATTGAGGAAAGAAAAGCAAAAGGTTTATGCTTTTAATTGTGACAAATAAGTAATGCGAGGGACATATATGGTGAGAAGAAATTATTCTACATAGATTGTGAAAAGGAAGAAGAAGAAGAACAAGAACCATCTCAAGATGAAAACGAGGGAAGCACTCTGCCCTAAGAGTTGGACTCCCCACTCTATATCGTGTAATGCATTGATGGAATTAGCACTCCCTCAAACCCCTCAAGATCAAGGATACATCAAAAATAAAAGCAATAGTCCCAATTGATTCGCAAGCATCTTCATAATTTCATTCACTATAATTAGCTAAAGCTCTCAATTGCTTTGTATAATCAACACTAGAGTTTCAAGTAACGATTGCGCATGAGGAACTATCAATTGCTCAGAAAAATGCAAGAAGATCAATCTTACTATGGGGAATATGCAAATGAATAGTCCAATGATTGCTATACCCATGGTGGTGCAGATAAGTTGTAATTAGGAATCCAATGGTTACAATAATTAGGAACAATGATTTAATTTCAAGAACTTTCATGAAATTTTCATTGAAGGAAAAGAACCCAGTTAAGAGGTAATTTCACGGAAACTTGGTAAGGTGATAAGATCTAATGGAATGACAAAATTATTGAAAGGGGCATCAAGGAATTATTGCAATAACTATGCTCACTAAATGTTCAACATCTAAGCCATCTAATCCTTCAAGGTCTCCAAGGATCATTGATAAGGATTCCAAAGTATTTGAATATATTCAAAGGTCTTCCACCTAATTCTCAAATCATGATCATGAAATTCACCTAATTCCTGAGTTCCTCCTAACATATATAGATACATTTTAAGATAGAGAAATGGAGCACATGGTTGAAGAAATGTTAGAGGTCGGTACTTTATTAGGACCTTATCCAAAGTCTTTTAGTATTCCTGTAATGGTATTCAAGAAAGATAGCTCACATCGTATGTCTAGAATACAGAGAGCCTTACTAAGATCACATGAAAAAGATAATTTTCCCATTCCGGCCATTGATGAATTGTTAGATGAACTACATGGAGCAATCTATTTCAATAAATTGGATCTCCGTTCACAGTATCATCATATCAAATGAAGGATTAAAGATATCCCAAAAACAACATTCCGAACTCATGAAGGTCATTATGAATTTTTTTTTTTTTTTTTTTTTTTGTTAGTATTTTTTGATGAATTGTTAGATGAATTCCATTTTCAATCCCTTCCAGTTATATTTTGATGATATACTAATATATAGCAAGTTTTTGGAGGATCATGTTCGACATATTAACAAGGTTCTACAACTAATTAAAGGATAAATAACTATTTTCCAAACCATCCAAATTTTTCTTCGGAGTAAAGGAGGTAGATTATTTCCATTACACATCTCATGAAGGTCAAGGTAGACCCTCTAACAAGATTAAGGCCATGATGGACCTGACGCATTCCCAAAATATTGAAGAATCTTAGAGGATTTTGGTTTGACAAAGCTACTACCGCAAGTTTGTTCTAAACTCCTGAAGAAGAATAGAAAAACCTTTAACGTAATTAACTAAGAAGGATGCATTTTCATGGACTCGTGAGGAAACTAAAGATTTTGAACAACTTAAAGAGGTGATGTGAAAATCTCCCGTCTTGACTAATCTTTAATTTCACAAAACCTTTATTGTGGAACGATGCCTCGAAATGGAATTGGTGTCATTCTAATGCAAGAAGGAAGGTTCTAGCTTTGAAAGTCCACCACTCAAGGAAAGGGACTTACACAAACCCATTTATAAGATGAAATGATGGAAATACTACATTTACATGAATAAATGGCTGCCCACTCTAATATGGTATAACTTCATATCAAACAGACAGATAGTCTTAAATTCTTGGAACAAAGATTATCTTCTGAAGAACAACAAAATGGGTAACTAAGATAATAATATGACTTTGAAATCGCCTATAAAAAGGAGAAGCAAATGTTGTATGCATGCACCATCAAGAAAGGATGAAGATGTTGAGGCCCTTTCTCTATGCTATCCTCGATCATCCAACCCAATTGGATAATAGAAGCAAGGGATGAATGGAAGAATGATATGCTCTCATTCAAATATTGCTGAAGATTCCATTTCATCTCCATACATTTACATTGAAAAAAATAATTCACTATGGTACAAAGATCACTTATATTTATGTAAGAACTCCAACTCAAACAAAAAGGTACCATTAATCTGCACAACTAGTAGGAGGGCAGTTGGGATTTTTGAAACCTACCATAGAGTCAAGCATAGTTTTTGGGATGGCCTAAAATTGATAAGTGTTCAAAGGTTTGTAGAAGAATGTTTGGTTTGCCAACAAAATAAGGTGGGAAACAATTAAGACCCTAGGTATTTTACAACCATTATCCATCCCAAGTCAACAATAGAGGAGGTTTCCATGGATTTCATCACAGGTTACCAAGTCCTAAGGAAAGAGGCCACAATATGGTGATTGTTGATAGAATGAATGGCACACACACTTTTTGTGCACTCTCATCCCTTCAAAGTTAGTACATTTTAAGCAATCGGATTCATGGAGACAGCTCAAAAGCTACATGGTAGCCCAAAGATTATTGTAAGTGACAGAGATCCCATCTTCACTGACATTTTGACATAATTATTTTCTTGTTTGGGTATTCAATTGTCTCATAGCTCATCCTATCATCCTTCAATCTTGATGGACAAACCAGATAGTGAACAAATGTCCTGAAGGCTACCTTCTCAAGGTTTTATCTCCCTCGAGCAACAAACATATAATGACTAAATGGATACCTTTCATGTAATGGTGGTATAACACTTCCTTTATAATTTAACAAAAATGACACCATTTATATAACTCTATGGATACCACCATTCTTCCATCACTTCTTCTAAAAGAAAATCTGTTCAAGCAAGGAAGATCACATCGAGAATCAACGTCCAAGTTCTCCTTAAATCTTAAAGGACACATGACCATGGCACAAAACGTGATGACACAACAAGGACAACTCTAGAGGAAAGAAGTTTTGAAGTAGGGGATTGGGTGTTTTTAAGACTACAACCATACAAACAAATGTCCCTCAAGCAAGCCAAGAAGGATAATAAATTATCACCAAAGTACTATGGCCCTTTTAAGGTGTTGCAAAAGATTGGTACTATGGCATACAAATTGGAGTTGCATGCATCTTCACGAATAAAC
The DNA here is from genome assembly GCA_010110895.2 of Picea sitchensis. Lineage (NCBI taxonomy): Eukaryota > Viridiplantae > Streptophyta > Pinopsida > Pinales > Pinaceae > Picea > Picea sitchensis. The sequence goes on along the minus strand of SNQJ01S0213445.1, from coordinate 4,995 downwards.
CCAATTTTCCATGTTTCATGCTTAAAGAAGGTTATAGGCGATAAGATCCTAGTTCAAACTTTATTTCCAGAACTTAACGAGGAAGGAAAAATCATATTGGAGCCTGAAACCATCACTGACACAAGAATTCACCAACTGATGAATAGATCCATTTCAGAGTATCTCATTAAATGGAGGAAACTACCGGCTGAAGATTCCACTTGGGAATATGAGTCTTTTATATAGAAGCATCCATAGTTACTCAAGTGTTTCATACAACACTTTTCTCAAGGGGAGGGGCATGTTAAGATCTAATATTGGCTCATTACCCCTTAATTGGGGCATATTAGATTAGTAATGTTATTTTATTTACGTCGGCTTTATTCCATTAGTTGTAATTATATCTCCTAGTCTCCTATATATACCAAGGAGACATTTTCATTTGGAATCATCTTGTACTTTAACATTTAAGTGGGGTAAAAGGAGGTTTCCCCCTCGAAGACGCTTATTATCTAAAATTATCGCTTTTTCAAGGCATTGAGTACTTTTTCTGAGTTTTTTCTATGCTATATTGATATTTGGTTCTTAACAAAACACTTCAAATTATTTGGGAGAAAATGCTATATTAAGAGATATGATGATAACCTACAAAAATTTGATTCTATATCAGATGAAGGCATATTTCTTGGTTACTCATACAACAAAAAGGCCTACGAATGCTATAACCTGAGTCTACACAAAGTTATGGAGAGTGCAAATGTAAAAATGGATGATTTAAAATTAATAAGAATCAAATCTCAATATAATTCACAATTTGATGAAAGAAGAAGAAATGATGATGAAGAAGAAAAAACTGAAGACATACAACAAGAAGAAAAAAAAAATGAAGAAGGAAAGGAAGAGGAAGAATCACCAAGACAAGATTCAAAAGAACCATTAAGAAGAGTACAAATAAATCATCTTGAAAGTCAAATCATAGGCAACAAAAGTGTTGGAGTTGAAATAATGCTCTCCCTAATAGAACCCAAAACATTTGCAGAAGCCAACAAAGATGAAGACTGGATCAAATCCATGAATGAAGAGATTGATCAAATAGAGAAAAAGCAGACCTGGGAACTTGTCCCAAGACCAAAAGACAAAAATGTGGTAGGGAGCAAATGGATATCTAAAAATAAAGTTAATGAAGATGGTCAGGTTATAAGGAATAAATAAATATTGGTGTGTAAAGGATATGCTCAAGTAGAAGGGATTGACTTTGAGGAAACATTTTCCCTAATATCCATATTAGAAGCTATCAAAATGTTTTTGTCATTTGCATTCTTTAAAAACTTTAAAATATATCAAATGGATGTCAAATCAACATTCTTAAATGGAAATTTAGAGGAAGAAGTTTATATACAACAACCTAAAGGATTTATGTTATCAGAGAATCAAGACTATGTATGTAAATTAAATAAAGCATGGTATGGTCTCAAAAAATATCCTAGAGCATGTTTTTCAATACTTGATAATCATCTATAGCAACAAGGATACAAAAGAGGAGCTAATGACAACAATATTTACACTAAAATTGAAAATCAGAATATGATTATTATTGTAGTATATGTTGATGATATCATCTTCGGGAGTAATTTAAACCCTCTAAGCAAACAATTTTCTATAGAAATGAAAAAAAAAATTGAACTGTCAATGATTGGTGAACTGACATTCCTTTTGGGATTACATGTCTCACAATCAGAGAAAGGTATATTCATATCTCAGACCAAATACATTAAAGAAATGTTGAGGAAATTTCAAATGGAATATTGCAAGCCTATGAGCACACTTATGATTACAAGATGCAAACTAAGAAAAGACGATGAATCACTAAAAGTGGAGCAAACCATGTACAGATCAATGATTGGTATCCTATTGCAATAGCAACAAGACCAGATATCATGCAAGTTGTAGGATTAGTGGCCATATTTCAATCTGCACCTAAAGAAACACATATAAATTCAGTTTCAAGGATTTTTAGATATCTCAAAGAAACCTTGGATTTTGGATTATGGCATCCAAAAGCATAAGACTTCACATTAACTGCATAACTTGATGCAAATTGAGCAAAAAATATCGATGACAGAAAGAGCACCAATGGAGGAGCGTTGTTCCTAGGAAAATGTCTTATGTCATGGCTAAGTAAAAAAAAAAACCTCCATATCACTATCTACAACAAAACTTGAATATGTTGTTGTTGTATCTTGTTTCACTCAAGTTATCTGGATGAAACAAACTCTAGAAGACTTACAAGTAAAGTATGATCATCCAATTCTTCTTAATTGTGTCAATACCAGTGCTATAAAACTTTCCAAAAATTATGTCATGCACTCAAAAGCCAAGCATATCCCAATAAAATTTCATTTTTTAAGGGAGCGAGTTTCTCTAAAAATGGTTAAAGTGGAATATGTGGATAATAAAGAACAAATTGTAGATATATTCACAAAACCTCTACCCAAAAGCACTTTTGAAAACCTTAGTCATAAATTGGGGGTAATCTTCATATCTAATTAAATTGCACAAGATTCATCAGAAAGAGAGTACATGGACACAGGGATCATAAAATTAGGGGGAGCATAACCTCAGGGGGAGAAAAGAAATATCCCTTATGTAATTTCTATCAAAGGGGGAGAATAAACAATAAAACCTAGTTAAAATTGAAAAGGGTTTTTTACTTTGTTGTCATCAACTCCAAAGGGGAGAATGTTGGACATGGTGTTGTGGTGTTCGCATTGATGCCAAAGAGGGTCAATATGGTCAATGTTGGACATGGTGTTATGGATTGGGCATTGATATCAAAGAGAGTCAATATGGTCATCATTATAAAACTTTTACAATGGAACTCTATCTATTTTTATGCCTATTGAAACAGTGAATAAAATATTGACACCAATTGTTTCCTCGGATAATTGTTTTATTGATATTGTAACAAAAACCACTAGTAAACTTTGATCTATGACAAGATTAACAATTTCCCTCCATTTCATATCTCAAACTTCTTTCAGTGTCTACTCCATTAAGTCTGTACCTTCATGGAAAATCCCATCGTCAACACAAGAACAAAAAAATTACATAAAACTCAAAATTGCTATCTCAACCTATGATTCCAACATCGTTGGGGTTGAAACTTAGAAACGTTGGGGTCAAGACTTCCCTAGCAGAGTTGGGGATGACACTTATCAAATTCCGCATACAAAAAAAATCATCTTCTTTTCATTTGGTAGATTCTATAGTGGTGGTTGAATTGGATGACAAGGATTGAGTATGAGAAGGTCGGTAGATCACTGTAACAAGACACAAGAATTGTAAAATCTATGGATCAATGATGAATGGCGATGATTGATCATTGATCATTGGATCATAATGGAAGCATGATCAGACGTCCCGAAATGAATTCACATTCGAAATATCACGAAGGATCAGTGGCAAGAGTGGACGCGAAAACCATATTATGTTAAATTTAAATATCCATGTTCTAGCACTATGTGTTATCATGTTTTGGCTTGGGATTATCTTAGGTCCATATTTCATTTGCGAAATCAATGAGGATTGTCCACTCAACGGATGATTAAAATCCAACCGTTGATTTTTTAAATCACCTAGACAAGCCTGGATCATTCACTCAACGATTGATTAATTCTAAACCATCAATTTCATAAGTGCCAAGATAATCAATGTATGCATTCGCTCTCGGTCATAGAACAAGGTATATGGAAAATATGAAGCAATGATGGGTTAAAGTGATGGGATAACACCTGGTTATAGGGTATGGTCACTTGATAAATAGAAAAATTTCCTTTTGTATAAGATATAAAACAGAGCTTGCGCCTCGTATTTTAGCTATTGGTCAAAACAAATTGATCCTATGAATAAAGGGGCCACATGATTAGCACCCATCCACCATGACAGTATAGGAAATGTACTCGAGACAAAATTCAAAGTTCGAATCTAGTTAAATCATCAAGGTCAGGGTTTATTCAAGAAAAATTACAACAATACAATTGACTTGAAAACCCATCGGGGTAGACAAGAAATAGGTGAACCACATTTCACTTCATCAAGTCAATCAAAATTCGAAGGGTCTTCAGTCGGCAGACTAGTCAAAACATAAGATGTCAAACTAGTCAACTTGGAGGGAAACGATTGAATCAAAATAGGAAGAAAGTTCAATGGGCCAGTTGAAGGACTGAAGAGCGTAGCAGTAGAACCAGTGTCTGAGACAAAATCAAAAGGATCATCATGTATAAATCCATAGGAGGCATTCAAAAAATTAAATCCATAATACTTCTCATCAAACTAAGCATTATGTCGAACAATAATTTTTTGTTTGACAGGATGAAATAGTCGATAGGATTTTGAATCTTTAGAGTATCCCATAATCATGTAGGCATGAATTTTGGCATCCAACTTCTTTGAACAAGCATTAGGAATGTGGGCCTAGGAAACACATACAAACACACAGAGGTGGCTAACATAGGGCTTCTTCCCATACCATCGTTCGACTAGAGTCATGGAAGGAACATCTCGAGTCAATATGTGATTGCGTAGATAATTGAAACAATACACTGCTTCGTCCCAGAAGAAAGGAGGCAGGTCTTTATCCTACATAAGACATCTAGACATTTCAACTAATGTTTGATTCTCGTGTTCTGTAACTCTATTCTACTGAGGTGTGTGAGGAACCGACCACTTCCATTCAATACTAGATCGAAGTAGGTATTCTTCAAAGGGTTGATTGACATACTTACCACCATTGTCTAATCTCAACCACTTGATGGGTCGACCACATTTCTTTTCAGCAAAGGCTCGAAATTCTTTGAAATTCTCAAATACAAGATCTTTATTCTTCAGGAAAAATACCCAAGTGAAATGAGATAAATCATCAATGAAAATCAAAATGTACCTTGTACCTTGCACCTTCCATTGAAGGTAAGATGATAGAGGAGACATCACTATGAACCACTTCCAGTAGGTTCTATA
>SNQJ01S0213444.1:0-15903 GCA_010110895.2 Picea sitchensis | reverse complement strand
CTTGAATATATTGTGATCTTCATGTGTTGATGAATCTTGTATGCACTTAAAAACTCAATAAATTAGTAGTAGTTAGTGATTCCAAGAAAGAATTTGGCTTGGGATCATTACAAAAGGGCTTGGAAAGAATTTCATCTACGACAGGTACAACTCGTCTCCTACAAAGGCACCCACAGATAATATCTACCCCTGGTTTTCACTATGTCTGAGCATCCTTAGACCACACCACCTCTAATTACATGGCTTGGATGATATCCTTTGGGAACTTTCCTTTTCTTATGATGCTGGCCCAATAGGTTACCTTGTCTTTTTCTTCAGCTCTGTATAGTAGGTCAATGTAATGTCTTTGAGCTATTAGATGATATACTAGGAGTTTTATGCATGCATTTGATAAAATTAATGATGAAATATGATTGACATTGCTATGATCTTGTCTATCTCCTTCTTAATCTTCTCTTTTACTCTAGGGTTAAGATGGTATGGTCTATGTTTGACATGATTGGATCCTGGTTTCAATTCAATCTTCATTTCTCCCATAACTCCTTTTATTCTCCTTAACTCTGAAAACGTATTTGGGAATAAATCCTCATATTCCCGCAACAAACTCTGTATTTCTTGACTGGTTTTCTCATCCCAGTAGTCTCCCACCATAGCTATCTTGGGTTGCTTTGTGGTCCCTATATTGATTTTGCACAATTTTAATGGGTGATTGTAGGAACTATCAATCTGACTGGGTATGGTGTTTTGAATTTCTCTGCTCCCATCTGTCTCCTTGATGGCTAGGTTCCTCAATTCCCCTAATTCATATAGGATTTATGAATATTTGCTAATCTGATAGCATTCTATAGGTTTCTCAGTTGAGGGAAATTGGAGATTAGTCTGAAATTCATGGTTATGTTTGGCACATACCACTAAGTTTTATTTCTGATTACCATTATCTGTAAAAATAAATTCTTTAATCTTTTGTAGGACTACTTCAAGCTTAGGGTACTTACTTGTAAATGAGAAGTACTTGCAAAATTGATCTTCCATTGTTTTCCAGTCATTGGTCTGTCTTCTTCTTTCCTCATGTATAAACCAATATTTCGGGATTGGACCTAGGGATTGGGGAAATATCTGGACCTAGAAGTGAGAGGTAATCCTCGTAGCTTGCCACTATGTCATGCACTGTTCAATATGTATTCTAGGATTCGATTCTCCATTGAATAGTTGCGCAACTTGGAGATCTGTCTACATATATGATTCCAACTGCTCTTTATTCTGGAACCTGTACTTGATAGCTTGCTTCACTTGATCCCAAGTTCTGAGTATGACTTTATGATTAGCCCACCATCTGGAAGGGGTGTTATGAAAAGCTACTTATAGTACCAAGATTCTTTTATATTCTCTTACATTTTCTTCCATGTTGTGCAGAAAACTCTCTAGATCTGAGGTGCCATTGTATACTGGGTGTTCTCTAACTTCGATCCCAACCCATTTGGTCGCTCTGACAGTTGCGCATCTTCTTGAGAATATTTCATGCGAACCTTGTTGCCAATTGTCAAAAGCCAATTATGAGTCTTCATCTGTGGATTGTATGCTTCTCCAACTTACTGATCCATCAATAGTAGGATTTATATAATCATTTCTTGTTCCTCTTGTTACGGTGTACAACTGGTCCAAGTCTTCTCCCTCCATATTATTGTCTGTTGGTTTTGTATTCCTGGGTCCTACATATGGATCCAAAGGTTGAACTACCTTGATTCCCTCAGCATCAAAGCTCATGGTCTCTTTCTTTAAGTCGATTACTACATAATTGTCATAGGCCCAATCAATTCTAAGTAGTACAGGGTAGGGGTCCTTATCTCCCATGATCTCAATGAATTCAAAGTCAACCAATGTCTTGACTCCCACAACATCTATTTCCACATTCTCCAATCTTCCTATGGGGAAGATACAATATTGGTTTGCCATTCTTAACTTAATTAGCGAATATGTCATCCTATATTTTCCTAAGGATTCCTAGGTCTTATTAGGTAGAATGTTCACATTGGATCCTAGATCCAACATGATGTCCTTAATCTCATATTCATCTAACTGGGCTACTAGTCTGAATTATTTTTCGGTTCATAATTTTCTTCGCTACAATATCTGAGTACTCTTCTCAGGAAGATTATCCCTTATTCTTTCCACTAGGTGTTCTTCATTCCCTAAAACTAGGTATTGTGCATTGCACAACTTTTCTGTTAGTTGATCATTCCTCAGAAAGTCAAAGAATAACTGAAACCAAAGGTCAACTACATTTTGAGGTTTCTCAGGTTTTCTCGACAAGGCTATTTGTTTTCTGGGTGTAGGGGGTGAAGAAGGAACTTGCACCATCTTAGGATAAACAATAGGTTGTGGGGGTTTCTCTTGCATCTCAAGGCTAGGAACATTCTGAAATATTTCTATGGAATCTTTAAAGAATAAATTTTGTTTTAGAGGGTCATATGTGTCTTCTTTAGGTGTTGCTTTCTATATCTGAGGTAGAGTATCACTTCTTCAATAAAGTAACATGGCATTCAATGTAACAATTAACACTTCATTTAGATAATGCCTTAAATAACCATTCAATTGCTCACAAGTAAAACGTAAGCTGCAAAATGATGTTAATAACAAAAGAGGACAACAACAATTAGTTAGTAGGGTTAGTCTTAGGCTAGGGTTAGAATAGTTAGGGTTTGTTCAAAGTGTTTAATTGAAGTTGTGATCAAGTTACTCAAGACAAAGGAGGTCTTTAGATTAGTGCCTTTATGGTTAATGGAGTCAAAAGTAGAGAACACAAAGTTGAAGGATCAAGTGAAAGTAYAAGATTAAGGACAAGAGGGTTATACCTTGAGGTGTTTCTAAGGCAAGGCCTCAAGGATGAAACCCTAGGGGAGAGACGCTCACTTTGGTGTAGGGGAACTAGGCCTCAATGCTCTCTCCTCCTTCCTTAGCTCAATGACAGAAATGGCTAGCTGAGAAGATGGCATGTAACCAAGACAAGAGGTTTTGTAGGCAACGTGTTTCTATGGCATGACTTTACCAAGAAAACCCTAGGAAAAATGGCTCACCAAGGTGTAGGGGAACTAGTCCTTGATGGGTTTTCTCTTTCTTAGCTCAATAAACAAGAAAAAAGTCTAGCAAGGAAGAGGAAGAAAAGAGTGTTTCTGAGGCAAGGCTCTATCTCTCTTCAATAAATGGCTCAAAATCTTAACGGGGACATGAGACAAGGACCTACTATGTGTTCTTGTCACCTAGGGTTTATTCAACAAATCATAACAATAAATTAAATAAATGACAATACAACCATTCATTTAAGAATTTTTTCAGAAATTTACTTACATTCCACCAAGAAATAACATAGCAAACCCTAGTTGTAACACCTTCCACCAAGAGAAATGACAAAAATGCCAATATAAGTAAAAAATGTCTTCCTTCAACAAGTGTGCCTCCCAATTTCATCCAAGAACTCCACGAGTGGCGCAAATTTCAGACCTCACTAATGACTGAGTGAGAGATGATGAAAAAATGAGAGTGAAAACCCTCAATTTATACAGTACCATGACCTAATTTTACATTTTAGGTCATGAAAAAGGCCGACAAGGCCAAAATACTACAATCATATTGTTTTACATTAAATGCTTAAAATAAAACCCTAATCAAGATAAGACAAGATGTCATGCCCCTTTTAGGGTGACATTAGCCCCTTCTAGGGAAAATGCAACATCCTAGAGAAAAACGTTAGCCCTTGTTACACATTATTTTCATCACCTTGGTGATGTGTCTACAAGCATGTATTCAGCCTCTCAAAATAATCTTTCCCATGAGAAAAGTAATTGGTTTCCTGCTCTACAAGACTTTCTTTTAGAAGGATGCCACAGGCTAGTATTACCACACAGTGCGGAAATGCCTGGTTTTCGTAGGTTGCACTATACCTAGCCTACGGAGTTTATGCAGGCAGCTCTATAGACAGGGTGCGGTGGTGTTCTAAAATTGAGAAAAAGGAAGAAGTTCACGAAAGTTCTAGAATTTGAGGTGGCATCCGTATGGTTGGGATCCTACTCGTCTCTCTAATTTGGTGGGATCATCCTGACCTCTTTAACCATCTCTCTTTCTCTTATACAATGATAGATTTCTCATGGAAAAGGTTAAGCAGAATCATTATGCAAACAACAAGGAATGACTAAGATTGGATAGGATGAGAATTGTGTGAGGAATTCTATTGTTGATGCTTGAGGGATTCATTTCAATCCATCAAGTTATTGTAGATCATATTCATGCAAACTTGGAGCAAGTGTGTGTGTTAGAGCAAAGGGCCACCAAAAGGGAACTCAATGACATCAAGGATGTTTGGTTGTATCTTCCACTTTTACTTAATATGATATAGTGACATGTTTATTTCCCATAAAATCATTCTCATTCTATTGCATGACTCCTTGATCACATGCATAGGTCATCGTTGAATATACTATTGTTGCTTTCACTTTGGTTGGTTTGTGTTCTATTACAGGAACAAAATCGCAAGAGCACTAGAGAGAATTAGGAACAACAAAGACATAAGGAATCGATATTCAAAGGTATGTCATCCATATTTTCTTTGATAGTACATCCAATGATTAGAACCTAGGGAAAGTGTCATGCCTTGTCTTGTTTTGTTCTATATCCAGGTGGATCTAGGGAGCTTAGTTTATATCCACATTTACCGATATATCCAATAACAAAATTGGTGACCATACTGGGGAGTATGACCTTTTTTTGGTTTTTTCTATCCATTTTCCCTTAGACTACCTTTTTTCATTATGTGTCAATCTCTGAGTCTGTAGGGAATCTATCTAGACTCTCTGGCCCTGAAAGTTTCCTTAGATTCTTTACCCTCTCTCCATTTTTTTCTTATTTACAGACATTTCTGCACTGTTCTCTATAGGTATCCTACGGAAACCTTCGATTGTAGCACCCTAGATATTCAGACCAGTGCGAACTTTCCACACCCTACCCTTTGCTAGCCTGCGGAAACTGTTGATTTACGCACTGTAACCTACTGCTAGGTTGTAGTGGCGTCTGTAAATTTTTTTTGGATTGGGTCTTGTTATCTTTTGATGCCTAGCTTTTCTTTGATCAGCTGGGAGGAACTCTTGAGGCTAGTATTTGAATGATTGTTGAGTTTAAGACTTTCTTTTTGTTTGGTTCTTAATGATTGAAAACTTTTCATTATCATTTTGTGAGTTTTTTCTTCTTACTTTTTATCAACAAGGATATAATCTTTGATTGTGAATACGAGTGCTTGATTGATTAAAAGTCTTTTGATTGGATTTAAAATTTTTGGGATTATTTTATGTTTGTTGGATTGCTTGTTGATTCGAAATCCATTGCTTGTTTTCATTTGTTAAATTCTTTCTTGTCACCTTTGTTTTTATCTTCATTGAAAGTTTGATTTGGGTATCTTGTTGAGTGCATCTTTTCRTTGGTTACATTTCCTTTCTTTGAGTATATATTTGATTTGGTTTYGGAAAGGGAAACTTAAAGACATCTATTCTTTGTAATCATTCATAAGTAAAACTTTGCATTCAAAACTATTAAAGAGAAATTGAAAAATTGCATTTCTTATGATTGTTTGGCATTGCATTCATTCAAGGAAAAAGGAATTGTATTTCGTAGCTTTCGTGATTCCGGAAATATACCTTCTCCCTACTATAGATAGAGTTCATTGAACGAAATATTGCATCATTCATCTCTATTTTTCATATTATTGGTTCAATGTCTCATACAACATTGGTTTCATTTCCATATTCCTCTTGCATAAATAACAGCCTCTAAAACACTACGTAATTATAAAATTTACTTGGTAACTTTTATTTTCTAGGGATATTTTACACCAACATTAGCTAGGCTAGCGATTTGGAATAGGTTGTGAGGCACACTCTCCAAATAATAAAACACACAATAGCATATTGTGATAGGGAGTGTTCAAATTCATTGGCAACATTTTTTCCTGGGAAGCCCTTCTCACACAAGGGTCAAACCTGAGGTCGCATTGAGACTGGCAGAGTTACTCTCCCTGCTTTGTTGGTCTTGGTGTAGAGATTGCATGTATTATGGGGTTTGCTTGAAAGGTATACCCACAAGGATGAGTGGAAGCCTTTTGAGTTGATTTTGGGCTAGATACCCTTCCTTTACGCATGGATCAGACTGTCTATTGTTTCCCCAGGAATCACTCTTGTTCTTGGTAACCTTAGTAGCCTATATTTTTAGGGTCTTACACAATGTGACTATGGAGGGGAAAGTCTTCATGGTACCTGGAATCGATGTTGGCCAAACTCACTCGGGCTCCTTGGAGGGTATACCCATGATTATGTGTCGGATCTTTCACCAGGGTGTAAGTTCGTTAAGTAGGTCGTGAATGTAACTTTTCCACCTGCTCTATCCTAGCCCCTTCTTATCTTGACTTCACGAAATTGGATTTCATCACCAACTAGTGACTTCGAAATAAGAAGGTTTGTTTTCCTGGTTTGATCTCTAGATTTTATTAGCGAGTGTTGTTTGTTTTCATAGTTGGCCATAGATTTTTTCCATAAAATATTTGGTTTTGCCAACATTGACCCTCCATGCCATTCGTGTAGGGTACAGGGACTTCCTCCAGAAAATATGGAATATTCTCTCCCTCTACCCCCTCATTCATCGAAGGGATCTCCTTAACAGAGAGAGGTCTAGGACATTGTAACCTCACAAGAGGAAGGTTCTGCCTCTTTAGAAAGTTTTCAAATTATTTCTGATTCTCTAGAGGTTTTCTGTATTCCTTATGGATACAAGAGATGTATTCTTCGGTTGAATTCATCCGGAGAACTTGTTGTTGACACTTATGGAATACTGACCGGACCCCATTCAAGCCCTAGAGTCGGGGATCCCTTTTGGACTACTGACATATTTAGAAGCCCACCTCACACGGTGTGGGACCTTTACGGCTCAGGGGCAGGTGTTGACACATTTTTCATATCACAATTTCCCGAAACGTCTATTACCTACATGATACCTTTAAACCATTTTACTGGTACAACTAGAAATATTACCGTTGGTCCAGACACATAGTCATTTGGTCCTAGTTCGATTTTTCTTCTCCAGATGGCCCATTCTACTATGGTCCCTCATTCTATGACCACTCTTATCAGGAATGTGGTGGTTAACTAGGCTCGCATTGGTACACCACATTTGTCTAGACCTATCATGTCCCTTCCTCCTGGGTATAATGATTTGAATACTTCTATTCCCATCCTTACCCAGGTTCCATCCAAAGGTTCTAGACTTTTTGTTTCTCCTGGGTACAATGCTGCTAGTTTCATTCCTACACCTTCCTAAGTTCTCTCTGAAGGGTCTTATCCACATTTTCTTGGTAGATCTGGTCCTAGTGGCTCCACTATAGTTGGGGGCACATACCATTTGTTCACTTCTGGTTATCATATTCCCATTGGAGGGAAATATCATGCTGGGGGGCAACCTCAATTTGGGGGTCAAACTCAAGTTGAGGCACCACCTCCATTTGGAGGACAACCTCAGGTTGGAGCTTATAACCCACAATATGGACAAAATACATTAGGATTACTAGCCCACCTTTGGAACCTTTGTTCTCAAGGAAACCCACAATCCTCTTGGGGGAAACATTCTCAAGCTAACCTTTTTGTACCCCCTAACTATGGTCAACCATATTCGGGTTCTTTGAATCCCACTTGGGGTCTGAATGTTCAGTATAGTGTCCCTTTTCAAGGGAACATCCATATTCAATCCAACCCTATGGGCTACATACCTCTGAATCATCCACGTCAGAATCTTTCAAGACTTTCTACTTACATGCAGACTGCTTATGGTCCTACTGGTATATTGACGAGACCTCCTCCCCAAAGCCACCATTATCCTCAAGTGAGTCAACAGTTGTCATTTTTATCCACTTTGGAATTACCTGATTTGTCTAGAATATTTAATGATCCTATCTTACATTCTCCCCATTGGCCTTTCATACCATCCAAGTTACCATCAAACATCCCCAAATTTGATGGTAAATCGGGAGAAGATCCAAACAATAATATTATGACTTTCCACCTTTGGTGTTCATACAACTCTTTGATGGACGAATCCATTCGGTTACTTCTCTTCCAATGAACTCTCACAGGTTCGGTTGCAAAGTGGTATATATAACTACTGCAAGGTTTCTTTCATGAATTCAACACCCTTGCCATGGATTTTCTCACACATTCCCAGCTTCCCATCTGCTACAAAACAGAAACCAATATTTTTAGTTCCTTTAAATAGTCCTCTGTCACTCACATTTCTGATCACATCCATGAGTGGAGACGTAGAAGACGCTTGATCAAACTCGACCTTCCTGATCAACTATCGATTAAATGGTTAACCAAATCATTTGTCAATAAAATCTCCCGTGGTATTTCCATGGGTGGAGTTGACATTGAAGAGCAGAAAATTAGTTGCGCTCAGTATCTGGATCTCATTTATTCGCAAACGGGCACTCTTTATTACTTGCTTCCTGATGCTTCTCGTCCTTCTACCACTGCTACCCAAACAACCCCAGCCACTTCTCATGCTACTGATGGTGTGATTGTAAATTTCCATGATGAAACTCAATCTACGCATGCTTCTCACACTAACCCCAAGTCTGTTACTTCTAATGTTCAAAATTCTTCAAATCCTACTCATTCCACCGACAAAACTTCAGAAGTTAATGTTGTTCAATATACCCCTGCCAATAAAAATAAATATAAAAAAGGAAAGGGTAAGAATAGGGAGGATAAAAATAATAATCCACAATCTGACAAGACCAAAACACAACCTGTTGATGATAAGGATAAACACAAACCTCATTATCCTTGCCTTATCTATGGTGATGATCACTACAGGAAAGATTGTCCAAGATGTGTTGAGGTCACTAAGTTCCTTCAAGGGATCGTAAAACCTCCTACACCTGTTGTTTTGTCTCAACCCTTCCCTTCTCAACAACAGGCTCAATTGGTCATCCATGACCAACCTTMTCCTTCTACAACTTTGTATGTCCTTATGTGTACCGATGATTTGAAATAGAAATATATTGCACTTACTACTCGAGCCAAAGATTACTCTCCTTCTAAGGATAAAGTTGATGATCTACCACCTTCGTTGGTCAACCAMCTCCTTCAACTCCACCTCCCAATGATCCTCTTCATCTCAAATGACCGGGCCCCAACATAGTTCTCCGCCCTCTTCCAAAGGGCAATGTTCAAAAATTTTCTTTTAATCCTCATGTGCGTGCTGCTCAAAACTACATTATTTTAAAAGATCTTGTGCAAGCACCCTCCACGATGTAGCTCTCGAAGTCCTTCAAAGTTGTCCCACTCAATGGAAGGCACTGTTAAACACCATCGATGGAATTGATCCCATGGATTTGAATTTGATAATATTTGAATTGGAATATCACATTCCAAGGCTCCCCCCTCAACTAGCGTTTCAGATCCAAGTTGTTGTCGAGAACAAGAATATATGTAGAACCGTTATTGACAAGGGCACCTCGACGTGCATTATGTCTATTAGCTATTGGAAATCCATTGGTTCTCCTCCCCTCACCAAATCACACAACACACTTAAGGCCTTCAATGGTTCTAGTTTTAAACCCTACAGTGTACTCCCTTCATTGCCTATTACATTGGAAAGAAAATCGGTCAATTTCAAGGTCGAGGTCTTTGATGAGCCTCTCGATTATAACCTCTTACTTGGTCATAGCTAGATTGATTCCATGCGAGCAGTTGTGTCTACCCTTTTCCATGTCATGCATTTTCCACACCAAGGGAACGTCATTATGGTAAACCAACTTGCCTTTTTTAACTTTGATTCTCGTGGTAGCAGTGTACCCTTTATTTCCAAAACACCTCCCGGATATGAGAATGTCAGTGTGGGTCTTCTAAAAGATTGAACTTTGATGGGTACATTCCCCATTCCACTACCCGATATTCCACCTCCTTTTGTCGCCTCAATCAACATGATTTCCACCTCTATTTGTGAAACCTCTGCATCTTATCACCCATGGATAGTACCTGACCTTGATGATTATCTTCGCTATAGAGAAAAAATTCCCTTAAGTCCGGTTGAATTTGTTTATCAAGCCATTCAATAGGAAACCCCTTCTACTCTGTCTCTTTATGATTCATCACCCGATCCATTTCACATGATTTTTCCTACCAACGAGATGATTATGTCATTTATTTCTACGGAAGACACCCCCTGGGATGATGGAAATCATATTTCCATTCTCTTCCTAGAAGAGCACACCATAGAGAGTTACCAATGGATTTCGACTCCATCAATCTTTGTTGTCATTTCCTCCATTCCCAGATCAACACATGATGTGCTTTATGAAGGGAACTGGAGTAACATTTCTCTCACCATTCCTATATACATATCCATTAAACCTGGAGTTGTTGAAAATGTTCACATCAGAGCTTCATGTTCCACTGATGAGCTCATCACTTATAAGTCCCTTTTTCAAGTGTGCAATAACAAGATAAGATCTCATCCCGCTCCTTTACACCTTGCATTTTTCATTGGTCCTTTCGTAAAATAGGGAATTGATTTCATGACATATAACACTCACTTGGTCGGGGGGTGGGGCATGGATACATCATCGTAGTCATGGATTATTTCACGAAATGGGCCAAGGCAATGCCTACATTCGATAACACTGGAAAAACTGCAACCCTATTCATATTCAATCATATCATCACTCGATTTGGAATCCCACAAGCTATCATTACTGATCACGATAGCCATTTTCGAAATTTCATGATGTCTGAGCTTACCAAAAAGTTGGGTCTTAGGCATGAAAAATCAACCCCCTACTATCCACAGGCCAATGGCCAAGTTGAAGCGATAAACAAAGTTCTTATCACTATGCTTCGACAGATAATAATAATTCACAAGACAAGTTGGCACACGATGTTGTTTTTAGCATTATGGGCCTATTGGACATCCGTGAAGTCTACAATGGGATTTACGCCTTTTCAATTAGTGTATGGTATCGAAGTTGTTATGTCGATTGAATGTAAGATACCATCTTTGAAGCTATTCATTGAACTTTTCCCAAACACCTCTAGTGAAGAGGAACATCTATTGTATTTAATACAATTAGATGAAACCTGTTGTGATGCCACCCTGGTTATTGAAACCTAGAAAAAATGCGTCAAATCCCAATACGACAAGCATGCCAAGCCACACGTCTTCTCTAAAGGTGATCTAGTTCTCCTCTACGAACAAGATTGTGATTTACTAGAGGATGGAAAATTTGAGGCTATGTGGTGAGGCCCTTATATCGTCAAATGAATATTGGAGAAGAGATCCTATGAGTTAGTGGATTATGATGTCATTCCTTTGAGTGAACCCGGAAATGGGATTTACTTGAAGAAGTATTATGCTTAGGTTATCTTTGCATGAGTGCTTGTATTTTTACTGTATCATACCCTTGTGTGCTACTTTCATGTTCTTTTTCGTTATTTGGATTCAACCCCCAGTTTCTTACCTTGCATTATGCTTGGTTTCCAGATGTCAGTGTCTTTGCTACCCTACATTGGCTTCACCAATGGTGCTATTCATAGTACTCTGAACTTAGCATATGCTGCATGTGGAATCTATGCACCTATGAACGAGTTAATTAGTATCTATGTGAATCTATGTGCTTGTTGAGATGAGTTAATGATGTCTCAACAAGCGCAGTATCTAAATGATAGCCAAGTCCATGGTTTTTACCAAAACCCTAATCAACAACCTAACTTTTCTTGGCAACCTAGTGCCAGTCAAACTCCATGCCCCTTTTTCCCTGTACATAGTCAACAACCCAAACTACCATTTTTAACGACATTACATTTGCTAGACTTGTTAATATTGCTAAACGATCCAATATTTCACGATCCGCGTTGGCCTCCCATGCCAATGAAGTTTCCCTCTAACATTATGAAGTTCAAAGGTAAGCCTAATGAAGTCCTAGGGGATCACATTACCACATTTCACCTATGGTGCTCATCGAATGCTCTAAGAGACGAATCTGTACTGTTGCATCTATTTCAATGCACTCTCATTGGGAGTGCCACAAAATGGTACATTGAGGTCAACCACTCAAGATACTCTACTTTTGGCAAATTGGAAATGGTTTTATTAAACAATTTTCAATTACCTATGAGATACAATGCCGACACCGAACTACTGGCCATCTTTGAGAAAATAAAGGCTGACCATATCTCAGATCACATCCGAGAATGGAGGCATCAGAAGAGTCTGATAAAAGTACCAGTCTCACCAAAATTCCTACTAGAGTGGTTCCTTAAGTCTTTGGTACCTCAACTATCCAAGGATGTTGCAACATCGGGGGTCTTTTCCGAGGAAGAGGCGATAATGAGAGCTCAAAAACTTGAACTAATATACTCTCAGTCTGGTTTACTTTATGATTTTTTTCTAGATGCACCATGGTCTATTCTTGACAAGACCAGACATAAGTCTGGACCACATGCCGATGGTATAGTTAGTTAAGAATAAGCTAAGCCCACTAATCAGCTGTCAAATCAATTGCAACAATTTTCGATACATCAGACAACGTCCAGCCAAACCCTTAGTTCAGTTATTCCCCCTACTCAAACATTGTATGTACACATTGTGCAGTCAACGAACCCAAAGGTCAACCAACAACCTGAAGGGAAGAAGAAACAACGAAAGAAGGGTAAGGGGGATAAAAAACCCACCAATAATGTTGGTGGGGGAAACACAAATAAAAGGAATTCGAAGTATCTATGTAACCTTTGTGCAGAAGACCATCTAAATCACCTGTTCCCTCGGTTTACATAGGCCTAGAAGTTATTGGCACAAAAAAAACCTACTGTGTTAACGAACCCATTTCCACATTGGAAATATTTGACTCAAGCCTCTTCGAGCATGGATGGGGGTAGTCAGGGACCCCCTCCGTCTTCAAGTAACCCCTCAGCCACAAACATTTATATGTTGAAGGGTGACGCTCACATAGCTACTAGAGAACATGACTACAGAATTCCACACTCTGTTGAAAAGGGAAAAGAAGCCAAAAACCCATCAGTTCCTCTCCAGATTGAGAATATGATGGGAGAAACAATGACACGCATCACGAAAGGGGCATTAAATAAATATTCAAACAATATGAATGCAAGGGATACCCATAACTACTCTGTGGTGGAGGATTTTTCACAAACCCCTTGTGTGATGTCTTCTTTGGATATCCTCCAAAGTTGCCCTTCGTAGAGAAAGGCTCTACTAGTTGCTTTAGGATCCGCTGAGACCTATAATCCGGGAACGATCATGCTTGATACGACCGACTTGAAACTTTATCTCCCATACCATGTTGATTTTTATATAGTAGTGTCTCACCCCATGAAATATTTTACCCCGAACGTTTTTTGTGTGGTGGTTGATGAGGGAACCTTGACATGCATGATGTCGTTGGTGTGTTTGAAGGCCATTGGCCAACCCATTTTTTCTCTGTCACCTACTCTGCTTACTTCTTTTGACGGTCGTTCTTTCAGACCACATGGAATCATCACTTCTTTCCCCATCCAGTTAGGGGGGAAGACCATGTGCATTGAAGTCGAAGTGGTCAATGCACCTCTTGACTACAACCTGTTGTTAGGAAGGAGTTGGACATATGCAATGCATGCAGTGGTTACCACAATTTTTTGGGTCTTGTTGTTTCCACATGAGGGCTGAATCGTAACCATTGATCAATTGTCCTTCTCCAAGCTTGACCCTTCATCGGGGGCATCCATGGTCCCGATGATTGATAACCCATACCTTAGCATCATCAACGTGGGGTTGGTTTGTGCTCACCTCTCATGGGTACTTTCGACTAACCGCCTCCTTTCGACGATGTCAAAATGATATCGATTGTCCTTGACCAGCCTAAGGCTGAAATATTTCAAGTGTCATCGTTCCACACGACTTACTTTAATGATCCATGGAATCTTCCTTCCCCATCGGCCATGATGGAAGGAACAAGGCATCATGGCATGTCCATGCCCTTGTCTGCAGCAAAAGTTGCGTACTCTATTGTCCAACAATATTCGACCTCGATCTTATTTCATCCAAGAGTTAAGAAGAATAGAGGAAGGAGAATTTGTGTTGACTATGACTGGAGATAGGTATTGTCCTATTAATCCTCTGGCTACAAATGTAGTTTATGCCGAGGGTAATATGGAAACCATCACTGAAATGATACCTATTGATATCTCCAGAACCCATGGCGTCATGGAGAATGTCTTCGTCAGAGCGTACTGCTCCCCTAAGAAGATTCGAATCTACACAGATTTATTTAAAGAATTTTTCGATGTTTTTGCATGGTCTTATGAGGAAATGCTAGACATGGATCCAAGAGTTGTCGAACATGAGATCACGACCTATCCTAACGCCGAGCTGATCTGACAAAAGATTCATCTAGTTAATCCTCGGAAAGCAGCAGCTATTAAGGATGAAGTAGAGAAACTGCTCAAATTCAGTTTCATCTACCCCATTCAATTGACTCAAAGGGTGTCAAATCCCATTTCGGTCAACAAAAAGAAGGAAACGATTCACGTATCTATGGACTTCCGTTATTTGAACAAGGCCTGTCCAAAAGACAATTTCCCCACCCCATTCATTGACCATATTGTCGATGAGTGTGTAGGTTGTGAGGTGTTTTCTTTCATGGATGGTTTTTCAGGATACAATCAGATATAGATTAAGCCCGAGGACCACCATAAAATAACTTTTATCTGTCCATGGGGTGCATTTTCTTATCGAAAGATGCCTTTTGGCCTAAAGAACACTGGAGCCACTTTTCAGCAGTCCATGTCTTTTTATTTCCATGACCTAAGACACATATTCAAGGCTTACCTCGATGATTTAGCATCATGATATTGTAAGAGAACTAATCATCCCACACCTTCGACTTATCTTTGAGTGATGTCGCTACTATCGGATTCACTTGAATCCAAACAAGTGCAGTTTCTATGTGACATTGGGTTGTATTCTAGGTTTCATAGTTTCAACAACAGGGATCATGGTCAATCCTCCGAAGGTTGAGGTGATAATACAATTTCATCCCCCGTGCATAGTCCCTCAACTTCAAATCTTACAGGGTAAAGCCAACTTTCTTCGGCGTTTTATCGCAAACTATGCTGAGATCAATAAAGGGTTTATGTGGGAGTACCTTTCCATTGGGACGAAGCCTCTCAGTGCTCTTTCGAAGCATTGAAATGTGCCCTCATGTCTGCCCCTCTGTTCCGGCCTCCCAATTATAATAAATATTTCTTATTGTATTTGGCTATTGTAGATTCAACCATTGGTATGATCTTGGTTCAAGAGGACGATCTTCTTGAAGAGCATGTGATTTATTACCTGAGCTGAGGCCTGCTTGGACAAAAACTCAACTACTCCCACGTTGAGAAGCTTGTGTTGGCAATAACGCATGTTGTCCAACGGTTCCGTCATTATATTCTACTTCGAAAGACCATCGTCGTGGCCATTGTGAATCCATTTCAGTATCTGCTGACACAACATGTCATTGGTGGAAATATCAGTAGATGGATCTGTTATCGCACGGTTTGTAGGAAGGGTTTAGGTAGCTTGAATCAAGGCTTGAAACCGGCGTAACAGGAGCATCCCCACCCACTGTCACCTTGATGGGGTGCTCTTTCTGTTTAGGAAGGCTAGTCCATGGGAGACGTCCCCAAGCAATCTGGGTTAATGAAGGGCTAAAGGGTAATGGACCAAGTCAAAGAAGTTCCCTTTCACAGATTGCTGCCAAAGATGAGATAGTCAAGAAGAAACTTCCACTGAATGGCACCTGTTTGCGAGACAAGACAAATAACTAGAATATGTGCT
>SNQJ01S0213443.1:3736-15733 GCA_010110895.2 Picea sitchensis | reverse complement strand
AACTCTGTAGGCCATTCCTTTGTTATTTCTTCCATGTCCTCCCCTGTGAGTTTGTAATAGGACTGGGGCTCTTATTTGTGTTCATATCGACACACAGTGATATAGATGAAGTGCCTTTCTATGTGAAACTTTGCAAGTGGCCTGAACCTGCGCAGAGTATTCAACGTCATGCAAGGGAAGGATTCAATAGCCCTCTTCAGTTGTAAATAATATGTATGGAAAACCATGTTTGAATTCCATTGCTTCGTCATGTTGCTCGAACACCATAGCATTAGTGAACTTCGCATCTAGTGGATCAAACAACTCAATTTCAGAGAAGGTCTCTCCTTTCGCCATCTCCCAAGCAATGAAGGCAATGAGAATCAACAACCAACCAAAATGAAAATCGTATCCCTGGTCCCATGCTTCACATAAATCTTGCTCCAACTAGTTGACGAGGTAGCTCTCTCAGTTCATTTTCATCCCTTTGACCCATTTCCCTGCGAGGTCGACGACGAACCCCATGACCTACATTGGACTGTTCTTCCTGATGAGCTTACCAGTGATCAATTAGTAGGCTAGGCGCACTGTGCCATTCTCGATGGAGGCTACATTGTAGCCCCATTTCCCTTTCTCTACATTGTCATAAGTTTCTTTTATGTGTTGCGCCAAGGCACGATCTGTATCCTTCCCTGGGTAAAAATCTTGAGGGTCGGATCCTTGCATGCTCATTTTGGTGATATGATGGATCAATGCCGGATCTACTGTGATGCATTGATCCAACCATAGGTAACCACCATCGTAGCATGACAAGAGGAGTTTAATGCATGTATTAACCTCCTGATGTCTACCGAAGTGTGGTATCTTCATCATATTGAGGATGCTTGATATTGTAATGTCCATAGTCCATGGTTGGGGGATTATCTTCAACTTCTTCCCTGTTGTTTTGGAAAATTACTTGTGAGGTGCGAGCATGCCATAGTTATTTCGGTATCCTAAGTTGAATTCACTGATATTTAGAATCATAATCTATCCTAACTACAATCCAACTGTGTGTATCCCCTTTGGGAGGTACGCAATAATCATCATGTAGTTGAAGTCCCTCGGGACGCTATCATGACTAACCACGCCAGCAAGAGGCGAGATATAGTTGGGCAGGAATGGGATGAGCTTCACTTTTTCCAAGTCATAATTATGTTTGATTCTCTTCTCTATCATAGTTTGGGAGGGCCCAGATCGACGTACAGTTGATGGGGATGCTTGCACTCCTCTTGTTTATGAGGCCTATACTCCTATGGACAGGACCTTCTTAAGCATGAGGTCTATGAGGATTTCTTTGACAGATTTCTCTACTGCTCTAAGGTCGCCCGACATACATGCTCAAGATTAGATATCTTAGGTCGGTGAACAAACAATCAAGGTAGTAGAACGAATGGTGAGGTTACAATAAGCATTGCTTGAAAGTGATTAGTTCTCTATGGGCTCAGATAATCACAATTTGTGAAAGTGTCCTCGGTGAAACATTTGATGGGATAAATAGATAACATCATAACATACTCCTCTAATGGGAAGGAATCCCTCAGTCAATACAATTCCATCCATTATGATACGGTGCCAATGGTCCAATGGAGAACGTTTCGACAACAACTGCATTTCTAGCCATTCTGGAGCGTCATTCTAATGGTTGGGATGCCTCCAATAGTCATATTGCTTCACCGTGGAGAAGTGCCAGTTGGTGTTGTTTTTCTATTTCGACGAGGTTCAAGTTATGAAAGTCTACCTTCTGCATTCCTCTCTTGAACCTCCTGCACTTTTTCTAGCTTTTCTTTCTTCTTACTGATCTTTATAGCTTTCCTTCCTGTGATCTGCGTCTCTGGATTCCTCTTTCAATTATTTTTATTATCTTTTCTTAGCATAGTAACTTCACACTGTTGAGGATATTTCATAAGGTTCGAGGATACTACTTCTTCTCTTACTGTTTCTGGAGTAGGTTCTCTACTCTCCTACATGGATAGGTTCTTTAAGCCTTCTTTTGTTCTTTCAACTTCAATAGCTAAGTCTCTGGCCCTCAGTTGCTTTGAATTGTCCTCTTGTTCTTCTATTAAGAACGATATTCTCTTAGCCATGAAATTCCTTAATTCTTTCTTGTTATGTTCTATAGCTTCCTCTTCTTCTCTCCTTCGGATATAACCTCTCTCGATCAAAGTCTTTCTTAAAAAAAGTGCAAAGGGAGAATTGTTCTCAGCAAACTTAATGAACTCAAATTATTCTACTGTAAGTGTTCCATTAGCAATGATAGGTACATGGGAAAGTCTTCCACATAGGGTTATCAACTTTCCTTTAAACAATCCTATTCCTCCCAATGAAGGAATCATAACAGGATTTCCTAAGATTTCCCAAGTACTTTCTGTCATAATGTTCGCTTGTGTTTCTGCATCCAATACACAGTCTATGTCGAAGTCTCATATTCTTGTTTCTATCCACTCTTTCTCTTTTAAAATCTATGATAAACTGATGTCTCTGTGATCATTTAATATTTCTTTCATCGACAATAATATATCCTCTGATTCTTTCTGGTTCGTTAGCATATTCTTAGTCTCTTGACCTTCCTCATGGTTTTCTTGTCTTATGTTCATGTTTTCAAATTTAGCAATCATTATAAGGAAATTTAAAACGTCATGTCCAATAGATTTACAACAAAGGAAAATAGGATTTCTACCAGGGAATTCCTTAGAAATATGTCCCGATCTCCTACAATTATAACATTATGTCAATCCTCTCTTTCTCTTAAACGATCCTCAACCTTTCTTGTACTGCACACTAGGGTCACAGTGATGGACCTGCAAAAAATTCTTTCTAGCATCCTACATCCACTTGTTAGTCCACAAATTCTTTCTATGCATAGGGATAACATATATTTCACTATTTTTATTAGATCGATTCATATCATATCTTCTTTCTTCTAGTTGTGCCCTATTTTTTAGACTAGGACAAAATCTATCAATTATACCTAGATCCATTATTTTGAAACAAAAATTCCCACTTATATTACCTTTATCAGATCACAAATATTTAAGATATTACCTCTTTTTGTCATATCGGACTTCTCTTCTTATCACAAAGCTTCACAAGTCAAGTAGAGTACTGCGAATTACAATAACAGATCTACGCACATAGCTTTCTCTTTTCCTTAGTTCCTAGCAATCATGGTTTCAGGTACAGACAATGGAACCATTTGTTGGCACATAGGGGTAGACCCAGGGTTCAATGCTTCAACAATGCACCAAAAAAAACCTAAATATCGGCCCTTTCGGCAACACCGGTGAAGCAGTTGAAGTCTCACCCAAGGTAGAGCCAAGGGGGGTTGCAGGTCTCAAGTGTCTACAACCTAGCTGGGACACAGATCTGTGATCACAATGCTTTAACATAGCACTTAGTAATTAACATCCATTAGTATTTAACCCTTATTCACATCGCAGGTGAAACCTTAGTTACAGAACAATGCAGTATTTGACAAGATCTAGCACATATAAGCACTTATCATATAGAAATAGATCAGATATAGCATTCATTCCTATCAATAAGAACTAAGAAAATAAATACACAACCACATGAACAACATATCACAAATCACCATAACACAGGATATACTTGGTTCACCCCCAACGTGGGGCTACGTCCACCAACTCTTCTTCTCTTTATTATCTTCTCTCAATGCACATAGCCACAATACCAACTCCGCATAGGACAAAAGATCTACATGCACCTAGCCAAATCCTCCTTCCCCGATCTAGGTCACAACACAAAGCCTTCTTACACAGTCTTCACAGAGGCTTCCTACAATCACTTGCACTTATCTCTGCAAGTATTAACACATAGTATGCAGAAAGCCTCTAGCTTTGCACTAAGTTGATTCTACTAGGTATATCTTTCTTACATCGCTTAGATATCTATTTATACATTACAAAAGGGGAATAAACATGGGTAAGACCCATGGGTCGACATCCCATACCCATTACGTAAACTCTAAACCTAGAAAGCCCACAAAAGGGGGCGAGATCCTGCAATCTCTGCTTCACTTGGTGCTTCGTATTCGACCAGCCTGTCGAAGTCCCAAGAATGGTCAAACATGACCAAGGTTTATCAAAACTTGGTCGAGGTCCAACAATGATTTTGCATGACCCTCTTTATGTGCCATACGTCTTCTTCATTTCCTCGACTAGTTCCTTCTCCTTTCTTTTGTCATCAAGGAACTGCACATGTATTTTCCCCTGGATGACAGCCCTATAATATACGAAATGTGCTCTACGTCTATTGAGACAGGCTCCTCCACCCATAGGTATTTGTCGTGGGTAAATTCCATCAGCTGGTTGACGCAATTTTTTACGTCATGACCCCATCCAAAGTGTGGGATTTCTGATAGACTTAGAATCCCGATGTTGGCCACTCTAGCTTTCCACTACTTCAATTGGTCAATTGGTTCACTGAATGGTCGTATACCCATGGTATCTAGGTAAAATTTATTTGCAAACCCTAGAAAATTTTCCATGTCCGTCACATCATGATCCGAGTATTGTAGTGTTTCCACGTAACATAATAGGTTAGCTGCAATACACACACCTTTCCAAATGCATGATAAGACTATGGTTGTTGCATATTGCTTACGCGATGATCATTCTACTAGTTTATTTCCCTTCCACTGTGGTGGTTTACTTGAGGTTCCAAGTTCCATTATTATCTCCTCTTTATATACCTCTACCCATCCGATGACATATTCTACTATTCCCTCCTATTGTTTCTCTGACGTTGTTTTGTGTGACCTTTCTGGTGTGACCGCTTCTATCTAGTTTGCGACCATCCCATTAACCCTCATGGATTCTTTAGGGTTTTTAGGGTGCGAAGTATCTCTTGCATCCTTGACCTACTGGCTCTGACCTACTTCTGGCATATCATTATCCATGCCCATTACTATTGTTTGTTCGGTTTCCTCCACCACTAGTGTGGGGATCCATGGTTCCATATTGGACGATGATATTTGGTGGTTGTTGTTGGCTTCCTCTGTGTCTTTTGAAGTGCTCTAAGGTTTCTTCGAGGTCGTGTGTAGGCCTGGCTCAACACTCCTGGATTGGGTGGTGCCATGGTGGAAAAAACATTGGTCTCCACTGAGCTTAGCTCATTCTTGCAAACTCTCTCTATGCTATGTATACTCTGTTGCTTTGTGCTTTTCTCAATTTCTTAGTAACCCTTCCAATACACGCATTCTTGACTTATATAGGAATTGTGTGAAACTTCTTGGAGAAGTTACCCAAGTTGTGTTTTGAATGAGCTAGATCTTCTTGGGTACCTGCCATTAAATTCCATTGACATTACCAATTAGCACGATTAATGCGATGTCTCATCAATCATTCTTGACATTAAATTTTGATAGACACCATTAGTTGGCACCTATTTTTTGTACCTTCCATTTCCACAATTTTTGCTTGTTTCTAACTGTTGGTCCTTTCTTTGGCACGCTAATGTTTCCAAGTGAGAATTATGTTGTTTGGCCAATGCACGTGGATGTTTTATTTTTGTCTCACTATGTCTCCTTTCTCTAGTTGTTGTCTTTTGATGTCTAGCAAAGTAACCCCTCTGTTGTTATGCGCAGTCCATTTTTTTTTTGCCTTAAGTGCTATGGGGTTGATTGTCCCTATATAGCTTCAGGAAAATCCCATTGATCATTCTTATGAGTGTTGTTCCTCCCAAGTCCTTCAATTGTACAAATCCCCCATCTGTGACATTATTTACTTCATATGGTCCCAACCAATGCATTCTGAGTTTTCCTCAATATTGAAGAGATTTACTATAGTACACCAAGACTAGGTCTCCCTCCTTGAAATTTTTCCTCTTGATATGTCTATCATGCCAAGATTTGTCCCTTGATTTATGTACTTCTTGGTGAAATCCTGCTAGAATCTTATCTTCTTCCATGATCATCACTTGAATTAGCCTTTCTTGTATTGTGCCTTGCTCTGTCATGTGTGTAATTTTTGTTACGCACATACTAGGTACAAAAAATTATAATGGAACCACTACTTCTTGTCCATACACCAATCTGAAGGGTGTCTTCCTTGTTAATTTTTTACATGTGGTCTTCTATTCCCATAGTACTGTTGGCATATTCAAGTCCCAATCATCCTTATTAACATTGCAGATCTTTGCCGGTGCATTTTAGAGGATCTTATTACATGCTTCCATTGTTCCATTTACTTGAGGATGATATGGTGTACTCTTTTGATGATAAATTTCAATCTCCTCAGTCATTGCCTTAATAGTGTTTTTAATGAAGTGAGTACCTTCGTCACCCATCAAAATCCTTGGGCATCCAAATCTAGTGATCACGTGCTCAAATAAGAAGTGTGTTTTGGTCTCTGCGTTGCAATCTTTTACTGGTACTGCTTCTTCCCATATTGTTAACTACTCTTTCACAGTAATAATGTATCTTGCTCCTGATCTTTTTTCTGGTGGGTTAATTGTTCCCACAAAATCTATTTCCGACTTGTTGAATACCTGCAAGGTTACTTTTGGTTTCAGGGGAATCTCATCCTATCCATTTGTTTTACCAACCCTTTGACATACATCACTTCTTTGATAGTAATCCTTTGAGTCTCTTTGAACAATCAACCACCATATTCCTGCATGCACTACCTTCTACACAATATATTTTCCTGCATAATTTCCTCCTGCAATTCCCTCATGGGATTCTACTAAAATCCTAGGTATTTCATGTTCTAGTACACATCTTCTCAAGATGTTGTTGACACTCATATTGTACAAGTATCTTGCAATCAATTGATAGTCTGCAACCTTGACTATTGGAATTTTCTTCTACACAGTGTTGAATTCTTGTGGCACAGTCCTTGTACTCAAGTATTGAATGATGTCTATGAAATATTCATCAGCTATTTGGAATGAAAATAACTGTGCATTGGGAAATTTGTCCTATAGATTCGTAGGTTCCTCCCCATTAGTGATCCTCGACAGGTGATCAAGTCTTGCATTCAACTTCCATAGTTTAACTATCACTTCAAAGTCAAATTCCTGGAACAACAATAACCATCTAAAAATTCTTCGCACCAACATTGGCTTGTTGATGAGATATTTGAGAGTTGAATGGTCTGTAAACATCTTGAAATGTTTTCCCAGTAAGTAATGTCTGAACCTATGAAGTGAATAGAACATAGCTAATCCTTCTCTCTCTCTGTGGTATTGTAATTCTCCTCTGATTTTGACAATGTTTTGCTTGCAAATGTTATAGGATGGTCCAATTCTCCTGCTCCTGGTTGTGCTAGAATAGCTCCAAGTTCTATGGTTGATGCATATACATGCACATGGAATGTATTTTCCCAATATGGGAATACTAGTATTGGTGCGGTTACCATATTCTCTTTCAGGGTGTCCAATCCTCACTTGCAGTCCTCATTTAATTGAAACTTGTTGTCTTTTCTCGACAATTTTTCCATTGGTGTAGTGATCTACGCATACCCTTTCATAAATTTCCTGCAATATTTTGTGTTTCCCAATGTTTCTCTTAACTGACATACTGATTTTGGTGGTAGTAGATTAACAATTACAACAATTTTGGCAGGATCTACTAGCAAGCCTTGTTTTCATACTATATGGCCCAATAGTATCCCAGAGGGTGTTCCGAAGATGCACTTATTGATGTTTAACTATATCTAACATTTCTTTCATATTTCTAACATCAACCTCAACACCTTTACATAGTCTTTCAATAGACTATCGACTGTCCAATCATCCAGATATACCTCTAGAAACTGGTGGATGAATTCTTTGAATGCAGCTATGACTACTCTAAAAAATATTGTTGGTGCATTCTTTATTCCAAACGACATGACTGTGTACTAGTAGGATCCCCATTCTGTGGAAAAATTGTTCTTTTGTTTGTCTTTTGGATTTATCTTGATTTGATGGTAGTCGAAGAATCCATCGGTGAATGAGTAAGCTTCATGTCCTCTTACGTTCTCCAACACCTCATCTGTGAAAGGAGTAGGGAACGGGTCATATAGGCATGCATCATTCAACTTCCTCAGGTCGACACATATCCTTATCCCTCCCTTCTTTTTATCTTGAACTACCATAGGGCTTACCCTTTCATATTCCTCCACAAGTTCTATGATTCCGGCCTCCAACATCCAATCAATTTCAGCTTTAACATTTTGCTTATATATAGGGTTTTGTTTGTATGGTCTCTATCTGATCGAATTTTCTGCGGATATGAGAAGTATCTTCATTTCACCTATCTCTCCTACTAAGCCTTTCATTTCTGTGAACGTTGTTCGGAACATGTCGTTGTACTCATGTAGTAACTCTATTATGCTTTCCACTGTTTTCTCATCCTAGTAGTCTCCAATGCTAGCCATTTTGGGATTCTCAACTGTCCCAATGTTGACTTTCTTCACCTTGATCGACACATAAAATACTTCTGATTCCAAAGGTAGACCTTCCACTTCCCTTTCACCTTCAAATTATGCAATCTAAATGTTTCACGGGTCATCTTCATCTGGTGCTTCTTCCTACACATGGTAACATGACATTAGTTATTTTATTGTCTGTCCATTTTGTTGTTGTTCTTCTGTCATGAGTTCAACTTTCGTTTCTTTAATTAATATCACCCCTCTGATTTTTTTAAGTGCCGAGTCTATGTTGGGGTTATCATGCTAAAATGAGAAAGAGAATGTAAAGTTCTACTGTAATATTGTCCATTTCGTAGTTCCTCTACGCAATTCCTGGTATGTATACCAGTTTTCTGGAATCCATTCTAATGTGTGAACAAAATGATGAGTCCATTCCTCCAATGGTGTCATCCTCCATGGAATTCTGCATGTCTCCAAGCGTTCTGTTGGTTCCCCCTTCCCATCTTATTTCTGCATTTGGTTTCTTCCTTGTTCTGCGCCAAACCTGATGCACAGTAACCACTTACATTGGTACTGGTCCTTAACTATTTATTTTTGTGCACCCCACCATATTGCAGGTGTTTCCTTGAGTGCTATATCTAGGGATAAGAGATTCCCATTTTCTAACACTTCATCTTCATATTGTGTTAAGAATGTTTCTAATCCATTCACCCCATGGAAGCTGGGAGGTTCCCTTATCTTCATACCTACCCATGTTACTGCCCAATCTATTCTTGTGGAGATTTTGTGTGACCTTTGCTGCCAATTTTCTAAACCCGTATCTGAGTCTGACGCACATGAGGTGATGCTTCTCCAACTGTGTACCACATCTGTGGTTGGATTCACATAATATTATTCTCGTGTGGTTTTTCTGTACAACTGGTTAATTTCCTCCAGGTCTAATCAAGTAGGTTCTACAAACCTATCCCCTTTTGATGGGTCTAATGGAACAATGAATCTGTATTATCTTGACTCAAATATCATCTTCCTCATATTAAATTTGATTATGGCCAGATTTTCAAACGCCCAATCCAAGCCAGGCAATGTTGGGTAAGGTGTTTTTCCATCCACCATCTCTATTACTTTGAAGTGGGATTTAGTACACACTCCATCCATATCTACTGTTACCCCCTTTATTCTTCCAATTGGTAGAAATCTATGTTGATTTTCTAGTTTCAACTGAACAGGTGAATATCCTAATGTGGGTTTGTTGTAGGAAAATCTCCCTGCGGACAGGTAGATCGCCTCAAAGAGCTAGAGTATTAAATCTAAGACAGAAAGTGATTATCATGGTCACTGACTTCCTTTTAGTTCTAGGTGGAGTAGTGTGTGAGGAGGAAGGAGAAAAGAAGTACATTTTACCGGTGTTTGTCCTTGCACGCTCCAAATTGAGCTCCAATATTTTGCTCTTCGATAAGCCCTGTAGACAAACAAAGTACGACCACTTCCTACTCTATCAAGATTAGTCTGAAATAGGTCTATCTACTAAAGAGACAAATTCATGTGAGATTGAACACAAATTAGAAAGGAACAAGCCAAGCAAATTATATTAATGAGGACAAAACATTGCTTACAGCCGTGGATGGATTGCAGTAGTTTTGTCAAGTCCTCATTGTCTACCCCTTGCACAAAATATCCACGATTTGAATGATGAAACCTTCATCGATTGCTCCCTATGAGATCATAGGTCTCTTTCTTCCAAAATATCTTTGTTCCAGCACCACTTATGAGATCATAAGTTTGGTGTGATTCTCCTTTTCCAGTCCCTTTTCACCATTAGAAATCTTTCTTATATAGCCTTGGAGAGGCTTTAACCACTTGAGGTATCCTTGGGGAAGTTGAGGATTTGCCTCCTTCAGTTGAGGATCTTCCCTAAGATCATGGCTGGACTAGGGATTCGAATCCAACTGCCTTCCAAGAATGAAAGGATCCTTCCCCCATTCATCTCAACAACTTAACAATTGCCCAGAATAGGTAGCGCTCCCTCAAAAAGACCATCAGAGCATTGTAGCGCTCCCTAGTAGGCTTTAGGGGGGTGCCAACACTCTCAAAATCCATAGAGATCCCTCAAAAGGGCCAAAGGAGCTTTATAAATCTCCCAGATAGTGTAAGGGGGAGTGTCGGTGCTCCCAGAAGAGGCATAGGGGAGCACTCTCCTTCAAAATCTTAGTTTTCAAGGTGCTTTCAGATGGCAACAGGTTTGTAAGCCTCATGACTCATTTCTCCTCTTCTAAATCAAATGTTTGAGGTGTTTCAAGTGTCCTCCTCATGTCTTTATAGGCAGGACATAGGCATCATGGCAGCATGCTTTCTTTGACACTTGCGACACTTGTGAGAAAAATGCAACACTTGCGAAACTTATAATGACGACACTTGCGACACTATCAAAGTGAGTATTTTTTATGTGTAATAGATTGCCCCCAAAAGTATGAAGTTAGAAGACAGGAACTGATAATTGAAATTATTTGTAGACTTTCAAGCAAGGGTATAGACGTGGAGAACTTGACGAAACTACTGCAATCCATCCACGACTGTAAGCAATGTTTTGTCCTCATTAATATAATTTGCTTGGCCTATTCCTTTCTAATTTTTGTTCAATATCACATGAATTTGTCTCTTTAGTATATAGACCTATTTTGGACTAATATTGATAGAGTAGGAAGTGGTCGTACTTTGTTTATCTACAGGGCTTATCGAAGAGCGAAAGATTGGAGCTCAATTTGGAGCATGCAGGGACAAACACCGGTAAAAGGTACTTCTTTTCTCATTCCTCCTCACACACTACTCCACCTAGATCTAAAAGGAATTCAGTGACCATGATAAGCACTTTCTATATTAGATTTAAGAGTCTATCTCTTTGAGGCGATCTACCTATCCGTAGGGAGATTTTCCTACAATAGAAACTGGCGACTCCACTGGGGATCGAACCCAGAATCTGTTAGATTTTAACAGAAGAACTAGTCAACCTTTATGGATCCTTCCTCAATTTCCTGTAACATTGGGAGGGAAAACTATATTTATCGATGTCATGGTAGTTCGAGACCCCTTGGATTTCTCTTTACTCCTTGGGCGGGATTATGTCTATGCTCTGAAAGCTCTTGTATCCACCCTTTTCTGTGTGATATCTTTCCCTCACGATGGAAGAATTGTGACTATTGATCAACTTTCATTCATCGGCCTCGAATGGGTTACCTCCCTAAGTGGTTCTTATATGCAGACAGTATCACCCCCGCTGCATGTCAATTATGTGGCATTGTCTCCCATGACCTCAACTTCCGATGATTTGTATATAGTATTTGACATGGTGATTTCTTCGGTAGGTTTATTGGAGATCAATCTCCTTACCCCTGTCACGAACCTCGACATGTGTTCCTTCCAAAGTGATTATATTCCATCTAGTGAAGATCTCTTGGAAGCCATGACTGAGTTTTTATCCCTTGACATGGTACTTGTCCAGAGCATTATCCTCTTAGAAGCCATGATCAGGAAGAAACCACAAGCATAGTTTCTCTTCTCTATGGCAAGCTCGTTAAAAAATGAAACAGAGGCCATGAGCATAGTT
>SNQJ01S0213441.1:0-15733 GCA_010110895.2 Picea sitchensis | reverse complement strand
CTTGGAATTGAGCATAATTACAATCATTGGAAAAATATCGATGAGAATAATCAATTTACAAGGTTTATTTGGAAAGATGAAGTAGTTGGAAAAAGTGAAGTTTTGACACCCCATTAGCCTAATCAAGGACTAGGGGGTCGAGTGTGTTACAAAGTAGTATCAGAGGCTCCAATTTCAACACTAGGCCTGGATGGGCCAGAGATCAGTTACATGAATGATGTATTAAGGATAAGATGAACCCGTTGGAAATATCTTGGACAGAGGAGTCCAAATATCCACACATAAATGTGAATTGAGTGGTAAAATCCACAGGAAGTCAGAAAGAAGTTTTATGGTGATATTAAAAGGAAAGTATACATATGTTTCAAGATTTGTATTGGATGGGTCAGTTTGACATCCAGAGGTGGATGTTAACCATATATGTATGGATTAGTATGCTCAAGAAGCAGTGAAAGGGTATCTAGGAAGGGCATACCTTGATAAAGGATTGTTGACCAAGAATAGAGTGAGACACAAAGGAAGTTGGATTTTGGGCATGTTACTGCCTTGGGTAATGATTTTAATTACCTAGTTGTATTCTGAATTGTAAAGGCTATTATAGCAGTGAAGAAAGAATGACTTCTTGTTGACTGTTTCCATAAGGGAAGGAAACATAAGTATTATTATTCCTAAGAAACTGGTCTTGAGGATGGTTGCAAGTACTCTTCAAGGAAGGTTGATATTAAGATCAACTAAATATGAATGGATGATATAAAAACCATCATTTGGTTCCTTAATAAGTTGTTGGTAAGACAATTGGGTTTGATGAGCAACATAAAAATCCCTAATGAAATCCTTGTTTGGGGTTAGAATTCTTGAGGGCATTTATGCATATCAAATGTGGATGATAAGTAGGGAAGCCATCGACAATACATGATAATACATGTAATATGGGTTCATATGGAAGAATGGTATCATAGTTTGGACCTCGTATCAAGGATGAGAAGAGGTACTTGAAGACAAAGTGTTATTTCAAGAATACCTCACAAGATGATCAAAGGCCAAGACTGAAGAATGTTAAAGTATGAGTCTAGGAGAAACTATGAAGGCTTAGGAATCCACTACAAGAAATTCACTTATGCTAATCAGAGTTCTTAGTGATATCAGAGAAAAATAGTAGAGTATTACTAGATGAAGTAGTGGAGGTCCATTCACTATAAAGGGTGTCAATGTAAAGATAAGAAGTATATTGTGCACATAACTATTCAAAAGGATAAACATATCGAAATGTTATCCTTATGATAGAGAAAGTTAGAGTGTATACTTGGATATAAGGGAAACATCTCCAAGGAGAAGTCATACAATTTTGGGGGTAGCACCTTCATTATTATTATCAAAGTGGTGCAGTTAAACCATGGTAGGAATGTCAGAGCTTCAAAGGTGAAGTAGCGAAGGTGAAGACATTCTAAAGAATGCCCGAAGATGTCTAAAAGTAATGAATCATGTGCAAAGTGGATATAGAAGTATACGACCATACTTCTAAGGAAGATATTATATAAATCTATGTGAATTACATAATGGAATAAGTCCAGGAGTAAGTAGAGGAAGTAGTAAAAATGTACCCCTAAGTGGATGCCAAGTGATTTTGAGTTTATGACAACACTCAAAGAGCTATGGCAACAATGAAGGGATTGTTTATGCTAAGGATAATGTTGAGTGTAGTTAAAAAGTGTTGAATATGTTCCCAAGGTAGATTGGGATGACAAGTCAAAAGGATCCAATAATGGAGGTGATTTTCCCAAAGGGAAATCAATAAGGGATCCTTAAGAAGAAAGTGTTCTATTTTTTTCAACTTAGTGAGAAAGAGAGATGGTACATGAGAGAACCACCTCAAGTGGAATGGGCACATTGGTGTTACGCCAAGAGGTTGGAAGCACTACTAGAGTTCTTGATGTCCAATAAGGGTAATGATGACTAATCTAAAGTGATCTCTACAAAGTCAAAAGGAAAATAGATTGGTGTAAGAAACCTTAAGAGCTGAAGTAATTTAGAGAGGGAAACCTAAATCAGTTTGATCTTGTAAAATTTATGGGTGTTGAAGACCCGAGGTAAAAAATAGAGCATGGTTGAATGTGTAATTTGGGTCATTATTAAGAGGGATCCAAGTAATAGATGAATGTTGAAGATTAAATAACAACATAATGTATGGCTGGAAATACAAAATTGGCCATGATCATCAAATCCTTTGAGGTGGATGCTGTTGGACTCAACTGTCGGAGTGTGCAGAGTGGTATCGAGTGGAAGAACTTTGATGGAAGGTTTCCAATGAAAGATGTGGTTTGGAAGTATGATAAGTGTGGGTCCGAGGAGTGACATGGTAGATTCCACGTATGTGCCACGTAGGATAACACATGTATCAGGATGCCATGTCTATGCCACGCAGGATGACACATGTATTAGGATGCCACATCCATTCCATGTAGGATGGAATGTGTATCAGGGTGGAACGTGGATGCCACATGACACTGAGGTGGAATTGAGGGTAGAAGACCCAGAAACTTTGGAAGGCTGTAACTTTTGATCCGGAGCTCGAAATTGAGCATAGTTACAATCGTTGGAAAGATATCGACAATCATAATCAATCTACAAGGTTTATTTGGAAAAATTAAGTAGTTGGAAAAAATAAAATTTTGACACCCCATCAGCCTAAGAGAAGACTAGGGGGTCAATTTTGTTACAATTATACAATCCCTGGGGAATTTGAATATGTTTTTGGTGAGATACTAGGTTTTCCACCAAGGAGAGTTATTGATTTCTCCATTGATTTAATGCCTAGAATTTCCCTAGTGTCCAAGACTCTTACATGATGAACACACCAGAGTTGAAGGAATCAAAAATGACACTTGAAGAACTCTTGAAGAAGGGGTACATATTCCCAAGTGTCTCACCTTGGAGTACCCCAATACTCTTTGTGAAGAAAAGGAATGGAACCTTAAGGTTGTGCATTGATTCCATGAAGTTGAATAAGGTTACCATCAAAAAATATCCTTTACTAAGAATTGATGATTTTTTTATCAAATGAAAGGTGAAAGAATATGTTCCAAGATTGACATGAGGTCATGATATCACTAGGTGAGAATAAAAGAAGAATATATCAACAAGACAACATTATGGACAAGGTATGGCCATTATGAGTTTGTAGTAGTGCCATTTGGGTTGTCAAATTCAATAGTTTTTATGTGCGTGATGAATGGAGTGTTTAGAGAGTATCTAGACAAGTTTGTGATTGTTTTCTTGGATGATATTCTCATATAATACAAGACTAAAGAGGAACATGAAAACCACTTGATATCGGTGCTACAAGTATTGAGGGAGTATCAATTGTGTGCAAAGTTAAGCAAGTGTTCATTTTATCAGAAGCATATCCACTATTTGGGTCACATCATCTCAAAGGAGAGAAGAGTGGTGGACCCATAAAAGATTAAGGAAATAAGATAATGGACAACACTAAGGAATGTTACAAATTTCATATCATTCACGGGACTTGCAAGTTATTATTGAAGGTTTTTCAAAGATTGCACATCTAATCGCCTCTTTGCAAAATAAATGTGTGAAATTATAATGAACTTTTGAATGTGAAGAAATCTTTCACCTTTTGAAATATTTATTGAAAATTCCCCCCATAATAAAGATTGTTTACCCAAATGAAGAATTAGTGGTGTGCACAGATGCTTGGAAAGAAGGACTTGGTGGAGTATTTACTCAAAATGGACATGTTATTTGCTATAAGTCCAGGAAACTCAAAGATCATGAAAGGAATTATGCCACACATGACTTAGAGCTGGAAAATATTGTTCTTGAATTGAAAATGTGGAGACATTATTTCATCGACATAAACTTTGAGTTGAGGACAGATCATAGTGGTTTGAAATATTTATTTGGATAGCCAACACTAAATGTCAAGCAAGTTAGATGGCTGGAATTTATGAATTAATATGACTTTGACATTAATCATATTAAGGGAAAAAAGAATAAAGTCTTTGATGCACTTAGTAGAAGGGTGCATGAGATGTATGAAACAAACATAAGTGTGTACAATTCAAATTCAAAAATCAGAATTTCAGAGACCGCAAAATCAAACCTATATTATTTGCAAGTCAAGGAAATGTTACAACATGTTAATTTGCACCAGAAAAGGATGAGATTATCTTGTACATGAACAAAGTGTATGTTCCTAATTATCGGGAATTGAGAAAGTTGGTGTTGAAAGAAATGCATAATGTGCCTTATGATGGACATCCAAGGTGCCAAAAAACCATTACCGTTGTAAGAGAATAGTCTTTTTGGCGTCGAATGAAGAAATACATGGTTGATTACATCATCAGGTGCATGGAATGTCTTAATGTAAACATTGAGCATAGACATCCAACTAGATTTTTACAACCATTGCCCATTCCTAAGTGGAAATGGGATATTGTCACCATATATTTTATTACCAAGATTCTTAAACAATGAAACAACATGATTCCATCATAGTATAGGTGGACAAGCTCACAAAGGTTGCACATTTTATTCCAGTGAAGATGACACATAAGGAAACCAACATTACATAAATATACATGAAATAAGTTTCCAGGATACATGGTGTGGCTAAAGAAATGGTGTCAAACAAAGATCCCAAGTTCACTTTCAATTTTTGGAAAAGACTATTTAAAGGTTTTGGGACAAATTTAAATTTTAGTACTGCATATCATCCAGAGTCAGATGAGAAAACCGAGAGAATCAATCAAGTGATTGAAGATACACCGAGGATGTATGTCGTGGAAAAATCTTCTCAGTGGGAAGAATGTCTGCATTTCATTGAGTTTGGATATAATAATGGGTATCAAGCATCTTTAAAGATGATCCCATTTGAAGCATTGTGTGGAAGAAAGTGAAACACACAAGTGAGTTGGGACAAACCAATAGATAAAGCAGTTGTTGAGCTAGAGTTCCTCAAGGGAATGGAAGAACAAATTGCAAAGATAAAGTAAAACTTAAAGGATGCACATGACATATAGAAAAGTTATGTGGACGAAGGCATAGCACATAGAGAATTTTGAGTGGGAGACAATGTATTTTTGAAAGTGAAAGCTAAGAAAAGTTCACTAAAATTGGGAAGTTGTTCAAAATTGGTAGCATTCTACTATGGGACATTTGAGATCCTGGAAAGGATTGGGCCTCTTGCATACATGATAATTTTACATGCATCCATGCATGGACATAATTTGTTTCATGTTTTTTTTCTTAAAAAAATTGTGCTTGATTCTAACCATGTAATTGATTGGACTTTGATCTAGGTGGAGCACGAGGGTGACTTCCAAGTCCAACCGGTGCACATATTGGATAACAAGGTCAAAGTTCTTAGGAACTGAGCCATTGGTATGATACAGGTCCCATGGATCTGCTACGATTCTGAAGATGCTACGTGGGATCGTGAGGACACCATATGGGAACAATACCTGCAACAATTTGAATAATT
Organism: Picea sitchensis; assembly: GCA_010110895.2. Classification (NCBI taxonomy): domain Eukaryota; kingdom Viridiplantae; phylum Streptophyta; class Pinopsida; order Pinales; family Pinaceae; genus Picea; species Picea sitchensis. Next base: position 10,233 of record SNQJ01S0213441.1, on the reverse strand, counting down.
TTGGTTGTACATTTATATATAATGCACTAATGATAATGCAAAAATAAGTGGGAGGGGAAAGTAATACCTCCAATTTTACCCCCAAGTTGTAATTGTATATGTGTACATATAATCTTTTAGGTTAGTGAGCTAGTACATTTTGGGTCATAGTGCCTGTGTATGTGTGATTTTAGTCCAAAGAGCCTATATGCTAAAGGAACAATAACCCTAACATTGTACATTATAATCACACTCATATACATTAATTAAATACATCATGGATATAGACCAAGTTAGAAAAAAGAGTATGGGGAGTTATTTATTTCCATTCTTACCATTGCATGTTGGGGGTGTGAGATAGTGGCCACTAAGACCCCGTGACTTAAATACCTTATGGGTTCTAGGTGAATCATGTGAGACTATTAGGAACAATTCTCCTTGGATTTCCTTAGGGAAGGTTGGAGCCATGAAGGGAGAATTGTATAAGACATGTTTCCCTTGGTGTGAGGATTGAAGGGTACTTGAAGACTCCATGAGAGAAACAAAAACTCTTAGAGCCACAAGTTTGAGTATTCATGTCCAACTTGAGTTGGAACCCTAGAAGGGAAGTGGGACAACTTGAGGGACTATAGTGAAAATAAGGGGGTACACTTCCTGGGGTTGTACAAGTATAGGGGAATGAGATATTGTTGGTTTGAGTTGTTGTTGGAGTTCGATATGTTGGACTAATATAAGTCCAATGCTGACTATGAGACCTTAGTTGGTCATAGAGAGTGTCTTTTCCTTGATGGAGTCATATCCCTAGCTCAGGGGTGATTCATTGTTGAAAGATCTAGAACAATAGTGTCTATGGCTGGGAGGAATGTCTGAGGTATGCATCTAGAATGTAATAATGCATTTCATGGTAGTGTGCATATGCATTCATAACATGCATAGTTATGGTAACAAGGGTAATTTGTTGAGAAATTATACCTGGTAAGGTAACTAGGATGTATAATTGATGGTATCATAATGATTTAAGTATGGTAAATACAGGCCAGGTTTAAAGAAATTTGAATATATAGTGTATTTAGAGCAGGAATTGTAGTAATGTGACTCGACTTGCAGTTGGGTGAATTACATTATTGGTATTAGAGTATTTTTTGTGAAAATGTCAGCTTGTAGGATGGTTGGGAAATTATATTTTGGTATTAGAGTAAAACTAATGGAAAAATTGTGAAATTCAAAAGTACCCCATACTCTCAACATTGAACAAAGTATTGGGTCTGTTACATAATATGCAATATCATGGACACAAAATAATACACAATATATCCATGTCAAACTAAAAGATTATCCATGAGAAAATACAAAGTGAATCTGCGTCTTAGTATCCATCGGTAAAACAACTAAATCAATGAAAATATCAAACTAGTCCTCCACCAATGTAGGATAGGATAATGACAATGTAGAATAAACTTAGATAAAAGTAGCAAAGAAATATTTCACCTTGGACCAAGGTTTTCAAACCTAATCCATAATGTGTACAAATCACCACCATTTGAATAAATGAACTGAAGTAAAACATGGAAAAAATCGTCTAGTCACTAGTCAATAATGTATACCATTGTTGGACATGAGATGAACCACCAATGACGACAATGGGTACTAAGGTACTAAAATACATTCTAACCAATGTGAATGGATGTGACAAGGTCAAACACTAGTAGAATCAATCAACCGAGAGTGATTGATGACAACCCACTCATTACTACATTTTAAGCCTTTAGGGGAAAACATTTTCCACCACTAAAAGTGCGAATTAGGGACATTTTGGGAAAAACCACCTCTAACATAACCAACATTAAAAGTTTGTCATTTTAACTATGGTTTAAGAAAATTTTTGAATCACCGCCAAAGTGTCCTTTTTGAAGGCATTTTTGAATTTCCCCCAAACATATTTTTGTTGGGAAATTTTGAAACCCTCCAAAAAACACTTTTGAAGAAGATTCACCCCCCTAAGGAACTTTGTTTTTTGGGGGGTGTTGAAGATTAAAATCGTAATGATGAATTCCACCTGCAAAGTATTGCTAAAAGCACTATTATTTAACTATGCTAATAATATAATACTAGTAGGTGGGACCCCCTTGTAGACTAGAGGCGCAAGGATAGACATATTACACATGTTTTGCCGCTGTTTTTGATGCTGCCTACACAGTCCTACATTTTTGACGATGCAGTCTTGGATTCATTTGGAGTGATGATAGGTGGATACTGCATTATTGTGGAATGATTTTTGCGATACAAAACAATTTTATGGTTAAGAGGAGCACGTTGTTTACTTTTGCTATGATTTAACCTTGTCACTAATCCTTATGATCGATTACCTAGCCACATATATGCAAGAGATATTTTAAATGGTAGCATGATCAAAAAAAAGAAAAACGATTATGAAAAGATCCTAAAGTGTAACAAAGGGAAAAAAGTTATATGTTTGAGCTATAATAAAAGACTATATGCAAGTTCAAATGGAAAATTTAAGGGATATTAGTGTTAGTCCTAAATATTATGCTATTGTTGGTTAGTGGACTATGCAAATTTCATGAGATTTGAATGGAGGAGCATATAAAAATTTTAATATGTATTATGGCATGGAATTATGGCAAGGGTTAACGTGTAAATTATATTGGGTGGAGCACTATGCAATGAATATTATCGCATATTTCATGATGGTTTGGCATTGAATACACATTTTTTATATGGTTTAATTGTTGGGGAATGTGATTCTTATTGGGTCGTCTCGTACTTCAAATTGAATGGGCCAGGTGATGGAAGTGACGTGCATTTACTACATGTCACTCCCTACTTTCCCTATCGTCTGTCACCCTAGCATTGTTCCACTGTTGCATTTTTTCTCTCTGTTGGTTGTGAAGCTTCACATTTTCAGGCTCTTGGAAGAGAGAAGGCTCAACTAACTCACCATTTAAGTGTTTTTCACAGGTATGATTCTTTTTATCTCCATCCATGATGTATTATTTGTTGTATGAACCAAATGATGGCTCAATGATGCTTGGATTTCATGTGTTCTTGAGAATTTCGACTGTGTAGATGTGTGTTATGGATCTTTGTGATGACTGTAAAATGTTTAGGATTACAAGCAAAGGAATGGGTATATTAAGTTGCACATTGGTTGTTGGTCGGTCAGTTTAGTATCATGATGGGTCTCTGTGGAATAATAAGTGAACAATGGTACAATATGGCTCTACGTTGATGATGTAGGGTTTTATTCTGTGTGTTATTGTTAGTTAACTCGTTCCCTCACAGTCGTAGTGGTAACTCTTATCCAGTCACAGAGGAATTGCCAAAAAATGCTGTGTTCTTTCTTAAAACCACAATTCATGGTTGTTGGCCCGTTATTACTGTCTTTTCACCAAAGTATCCCAAGATCTAGTCTTGGTTGGCCCTAACGTTAATACATGCCTGTATGGTTGTGGATTGATACAAGTTGTATCTGAGCGTTCTGTCAAAAGGACAAATGTGTCCTCACTGATGTTGCTGTCAATTTGTTTGGCTCTTAAAGGATTGGAAATGGATGTTATATCTCTATGTTTTTTTTTCTAACCGCCACTGTAAATTAAACCTTGGCTCTCTTCTGCAAGTGTTAAATGCACCATGTGCACAGGGTTATTTTACTCTTCCTGTATTTTCTCTCCTCAGGTGTTAACCATTGGTTCTTTCTAGGACTTGAAGTAATAAGTAAGACTCTGTGGCTCAGTGCTGTGTCTTTTTCAAAAGGTATTTTTGCATGTGGTTGATATAAGTCTCGGAAGACCTTCAGTTCTCTGTGTTGTTGTTTAAGGATGAACAAGTTCTTGTTGATTCCATGAATTTGATTTTTACAAAACTTGATTTAGACTCCATTGTCTTTGCTCACCTCGGGCACCTTATGGGGTTTTCAAGTATTGAGTGTCAATGAAATGGTTATGGAGGTCTTTAAAACACATGCTCTATGTCCGAGTCTCCTTTAAAACCTTGGCTCTATGGTTTCGCTCACTGTGTTTTATCTAGTATGGTCTTGATTGAAAATGAAAACACCTATGTGGTTTTTTCTAAGCCCGATTAGGGTTCTGACAAGTTTAAAAATGATGCATGTGTGTAGTTTGGTTCTGTTCGCTTCATATATTATATTGGAATCATCGTACAAATTACCAATGGTTTTAAAAGAAAGTTATACCCACAGAGATAAGGCTCGGGGTTTATGTTTTGGTTGATTGTTGTTTCATTTCAAGATTTTGTGATTGATATGATGAAGGTTGTGTATAATCAGGGATGCTTTGAAGTCCATTCTCTTTTTAAAAAGAGACCTGTATACATTTTAATTGGGCCCGATTGTTGATTGGTAAACAATGGATGTTGATTGTTATCGTGGTGCATTATGGATTATCATGGATAAATGTCAAGCATATTGTTGTGCATTTTTTTGATTATTTTTAAAAGAAAAAATAAAGAAAGAAGGGATCAACGTTTTGTTAAACAAGACTGTTGAATGGAAAGTTTTTTTTTTATAAGTTATGATTGCACAGACTGTTATGAATTAAGAAATTCTGGGAAATTTAATTATTGGAAAACCGAGTAGTTTGGTATACAATTGAGAAACAATGAATGGGTTCTTTTTGGATTGATTTTAATACAAAGTTATGATTATTGATTATTTAATTTGTTTTATGAACAATATCCATTAAATCCCCTGTCATTTTCTCACTTTTTTCTCTCATTATGAATCCCCTCACAATCCCAGATTCACTTTCATGTCCTGTTCTTAAAATTAAATGGAAACTTTGTATTACAACACTTAAAAAACAACACAGAGATGGATCACAATTGGTATGATTTTGTTATTGTAACATAGTCGATTGTTTAATGAATTTTTGAGCAGTAATCATGTCCTTACTCCTTTCATTTTACCACTTTTTCGCTCAATACAACCCCCTCAAATATCCCAGAACCCTTATTCATCCCCTACTCATTGACAATTATTAAATGAATTTTATGGATTGGATTGCATGGGTCTGATGTGATTGCTGAGCCAAACTTTGTTTCATATTAAAGAGATGTCATGTATGGTTTGTTTAAGAAGCTAGTTGCTAATAAACACTGCATACATGATGAGATTTTTCAGCAGAGGAAGCCATGGCCAAAATAACAGGGGAAAAGGGAATTGGAACAGAGGGCCTAGAAGGCCAAGATTATTGATACATTTTGATGCAGATCCACATGATTTAAACTAGCTCTTCCAAGATGGATTTTTCAATTGGATTGGACAAGGGGTAGTCCAACCTAGGACATAAACGCCCCCCTTCCAACCCCATCATGTCCCTGGTATCCTTGTCCCCCCTCATGTTTCATTGCAACTTGAAGTTCCTGAGAATGACAGATGGTAGGAGATTTTTCACCCAACAGTCTGCCAACATCGTGGCTAATCCAATTTGTCCCTACCTGCTCCTCCTCCACCAGTTAACCCAAATTTCCAAATTTCCCCTACACACTCACCTGTATAGTCTTCCCACGCAAGAAAAATACTCAAACTTGAAGCCCACGACACACATGATAAAGGAAAAGCTGCTGCTACCCCCTCCTCTCCATCAAGTGATTCAACCAAATCCATTTCATCTCGAATGCACTTGAGAGATGACTGTTCTCATGTAATCAGTGAGATCAAGCCTAAAGGATCCACACAACCTAAGGCTAATTCAGGAAGGTCAAAGGGAGACAACAAAAACAAAGGGAAAATTTCCTCCCAAAGTGGAAAATATGGTTTTTGAGGATATTTTATTATTGATTTGTTGATAACAGTTAATTGTTGAAGTTTTTGGACAACATACTACTTTTGGATATTTTGGATATTATATGTTTGGATATGGTTTAAAATATCATTGATATTTAATTTTTAAATTATGAGAATGATTACGAGAGCCACAAGGAGGGATGTGTTTGATTGATTGACTAGTTATGTTTATTTTGTTAAGGAACTAAAGGGAGTCACAAGGGGTCCCACCTACTAGTTATTTATTAAAAGACCCTTATTATTATTATTATTATATTAATTCTTCCCCTAACTAAAAGTTAGCTGAGTTTTAGCTAACTTAACTAAAATAAGTAGTTGAGCTACTTCAACTAATTTGGGATGCATAAAAACAAAATGAGGAGGAAGAACATGGGGAGAATAGAAGGAGAAAGCATACTAAGGTTTTCTCTTGAGTTTTATTGAGGTAGTTCAGTTTTTATTCATTCTTCAATTCATTAAAATCCTAATTCTCTTTTATGAAAGCATGGTCCTATTGTAGAAATAAAGATTCAAGGTTGAATTACATCATTTAGACACTTGTTTTTAGAGGTGTTGATATATATTTGATAGTCTGTGTAGACTTGTCTATTTATGAATTAATTATCATGAATGATAAAGTATATTGTGTAGAGTTGAGTGGGCAACAATCTGTGGCAATCTGATCCAGCTTTTAAAGTTCAGATTTTTACTTTCTCTCAGAAGTCCTTTCGTATGGTTTTCATCGAAGACATCTAAGTTTGACTTTGGTCCAAACTTCCCTAGGGATTTTTGTAAAGAGAACAATTCTTTTGATTTCTTGGAATGAAATAAGCGATTGCGATCCTATCTCATCCGTGTTAATATGTGACTTGGTATTTTTTCTTTTGTCTCCACATTTACTCCTTGCATCTGTTATATTCAGAAAATTGTATAAAAATGTTGAATTTTACAACAATCTTCTATTTAAAAAAATCATCCTAAGCCCTTGTAACTAATACTTGTGGATTGGGAAACAATTTTGAGGCTATAAACATATAGTGATATTCCCATCTATATTTCCTTAGCCAAGCAAGGTCTGCAAATGCTTGAGTAAGATTATTTCATATCTTTTCCTCAACATTTATTTGGCGACCACACTGGGGAGATCTTCCATATCTCTTTGGTTGATTTTTATGCTTTATTATCATTGAATATATTTACATTTCTTATATTGATCCTTTGACTGTTTCGTTTTTTAATGACTGTACCTGTTGCAAGGAAGCCCAATATTGAGCCCGATCTTTAAGATCAAACCAACATTTCTTTAAACTTGTTTAATACCATATTAGATGTCGCTAATATGTGGGTTTATAGTAATCGTCCATGGGAAATAGTTGAACAAGATATAAGTGTGCAAGAACGTTGGGAAGCTAGGAAAAGACAACCTAGGAATCAACCATAACTTTCTTTTTCCTTCAGTTTTTGATCTTCTTTTCGTGTCCTTATACACTCGTATCTCTAGGAGAAGAAGAGGTATATCATCAAAAATTAATCCTATTATTGAAAAAGGAATAAGGAACGTCATTTTGTCAACCCAACAAATTGCTCTAAGGAGAACTTTGTCTAATTCATCTAGTTCATCTTTCTCTCTGTTACCTATCATTCACAAGATGGCATCTAGTGGTGGCTCTGGTGGCACTGAAGGTGCTTCTTCATCTCAATATTCAGATTTTTCAGTGTTTGGTAGCTTATATAGTCACCAATTCCCTATCCAATCTACCACAGACCCTGCCAACGTCATTAAAAAGTATGGGCTTTTTCAGTTTGAAGAAGATGCTACAACTACCATGTGGCATGTTTCCTCCACTCTTGACCTAGCACCTGCTACTCGTCCACTTCCTAAATTCAAAGAGAATCTCCCTAGGTTTTTAGGGAATAAAACTTTCACTACGAATGAACACTTGGTGGAATTTTATAATGCCTGACACAACATAGGAGCCAATGGAAACAATACTTGTATGCACTTATTTGCGATTTCCCTTAAAGAGAAGGTTGTGGCCGATTTATTTGATCTCCCTCCTAAGATTTTATCTACTTGGGAGGAGTTATTCTATTGGTTAAAATATACCTATGGGAAATCCAAAATCCCAACCGATCAGTTATGTGAGTACAATAACTTCGCTTATAATGATGGTGAGACTATCAAGTCCTTCAACTTGCGTTTCACTAAATTATACAACCAAATCCTTGAACTCATTCGCCCTCAGAAACAAGCCACTTTCATGCATTATTACAATGCATTACCTTCCCCCTATAGTCATATGCTTGAGGAAAAGGCCATTGATAACCTTTATTCCAATCTGCACACTTCTTTAGAGTATGAAGAACAACTTGAAAGGACATGTTTTCCTAAGGAAGACTCAGTTACGAAGCCATAAATGTCCTCCTTCTTACAACTTGTACATGACATGAATAATCAAATGATATCATATGAGCGGAAAGGAAATGTCCCCTCTCTTACCCCTGGAGATTCATCTTCTTCTACACCCCCCTTTAGAAATCCAAATGAAAATAATTTTCAGCCTAAAGCTATCATGCCTCGTAGTTGGTGTAAATTTTGCAAGGAACACCATGACGAAAGTACATGTGAGGTAAATAAGAGTTCCAGAGATAAATATTTGGTAAGAGACTTGAAACTACTATCACTTTCCTAGACTTTGTAGAGCCATAGGATGTCATGATCATAAATACTAGGAATAAACCCTATGCTCCCAAAAGAAAATATGATCTTCCTTGCACTTCTTGTAGCCCATGATCATCTTCACCAACTGCTACTTTTCAGGTTCCTAAGACTCTTGACAGTCAAGGAACTACCTACCCTCTTACCTCTTCCAAATAAAACATTCTAAATTAGTTTTCCAACATCAAAGTAGATGCAACCCTCCTGGACATGGTTGTCGTCCCTGAACAAAAAAATCATCTAAAACATTTCATGGAAGGAAAATATTCCATTGTAGCCAACCTATATGACGAGGTAGATGAAGAGGATTTGTCTGTAAATAAAGTAGGTGTACATAACTTTAGAAACCCTGTAAAAACCCATCGTTTTATATTTATGTAAAGATTATGGATAGGATTGCCCATTGTTGCCTCATTGACGACAGTTCGGGCCCAAGTGTAATGTCGAAAATTATTATGGAAGAGATAGGATTGTCTTGTACAAATGAAAATGCCAAAATCATGCTCTCTTATAATAGTTTACAACAAACAACCATAGTTGAAATCAAGGATGTGACCTTGCTTTTGTGCGCAAATCCTGAAATAAGGACAACCCTTAATATTCAGGTAATAGGTATGCTAGTGAGTAATTACTCGATCATCTTAGGAAGATATTGGAAATATTTGACAGGTGGATACCTCTCACTCGACGAGACACACTTATCCGTTCCTCGAAATGGTAAAAACATCATAGTACTAAGAGAGGGGAGAATTTCACCTTACATAGAAAGTGTCCCACAACCTAATGTGAATTATATCGAGGAGGACCTAGGAGTGTATTCCATATTTGCAGATGAGGACAACACTACCTTGGAAAAAAATTGACTTAGAGGATGGGATGTGGCATATGCACTTTGATGGTTCATGCTCCATGAAGGAAATAGAGCTGGTATTATCTTGTACTCTCCTGTGGGTAAAATTCACAACTTTTCCTATAGGTTAAATTTTTCTTGCGCAAACAATGTCACTGAATTTGAAGAATTACTATTAGGCATTGAAAATGCCTATAATCTGGGTTGTGGTCAACTTAAATTTTTTGGGGATTCCGAACTTGTTGTAAACCTCGTACGAAAGATATACTCTCCTAGCAACAAGTTAATGAAACATTACACCCAAACTATTTGGGCACTTATCTCAAACTTACTATATTTCAACATCACTCATGTTAAAAGGGAATTGAACTCAATGGTTGACCGGTTAGTTGTTTTTGCATCCTCTCCTACTCAGAAACTTTTGCCACAAAGACCTGATTGCACCTTTCAATATCTGTATCATCCACACATCCCTGGCAATATAGAGTCATAGCAGGTCTTCGCTAGTGATGAGAGCATCTGGGATTTCATTCAAAATGAACCTTATAAGCCTAAGGAAATTATATCGATGGAAGATAACAAAATTCCAAAAGGGTTGACTCCTTTGGAAAGTTCATTTTCATCGAGTGATGTAGGAAACAAAGAAAAACATAAAGAAGAGGAGTAAAAAAGGAAGTGGGTGAAACCATTTCCTTGAACATTGGAACACTCGATTCTCCAAAGAATGTTAAAATAGGTGCCCAATGTTCTGATGAAGAAAAGTTGAAGTTCGCCAAGATGCTTGGTGAATTTCTAGATGTTTTTACTTTGTATTATGAGGATCTTCGTGGTTTTGATCCCGCTCTTATACAACATTCCATTCCTATCAAGGAGGGAAAAAAC
>SNQJ01S0213440.1:15299-31032 GCA_010110895.2 Picea sitchensis | reverse complement strand
TGTGGAGCTTGGTCCTATCTTGTTAGCCTCAATAACCTTAGTTGTACTCAGTTGTAATGCGCGCAGTGCCATACAATTTGATGGAGAATAATAAAAGAGCAAAGAATACCAGATCTTTGTGGACATAGCCCAAGGGGGTGAACCATGGTAAATTTGTGTCTATGTGTGAAATGTTTATCTTATTTCTTGTTATGGTTAGTAACGATGAATGAATGAATGAATCTGTTAGTAGTAAAACGAAATGAACAGTAGAATGACAAGAGTATCACTGCAGAATGAATGTTAAATGAATGCAAATGATTAGAGAATGGTAAATCTGGATATAATGATGTGTTAGAATAATATATCTAATGTATTTTGAGGTAGAAAGAATGTCTAACATCCCCATAGAAGCTTCCCTTCCAAGATTGCAGACATCTGGGTCATGCAGTCACCTATAATCCATGTCAGGTGAGACTACATTGTGCACTTTGTGCACAATGTTTCCTTCTGGTCTCTAGAAGGGATAATGGTTTATAGGGTTTTGTTGGAAACCTAAAATAGAACTCGGGTCAACACAAGAAACATCCAACACTCATCATCACCATCATCCTCCTCGTCGGAAACTAACTCAATATAATGGGCTTTAGCTTTTCCCATACATCGATTATCCAGTTCCCACGCCTCCTTGCAACTGTAGAAATTTTTCTTCCTCCTTAGTTCTCTCAGAGTCTCCTCATCCATCCCATCTTTCCCTGTCCATGGCTTATGGGGAAACTTCATATCCTTACCCCCTTGAGGGGTGAAGGGTTTTGTTGGTACCTTCTTAGAGACTATGTCCCTCATGTCCTGTGTTCTCATGATGGACTCCTATAATGTGGTTGGCCTAAATTCCTTCACCCTTTCTCTCAAGGGTTCAACTATACCCTCTGTGAATAGCATCACCAACCTTTGTTGAGAAATATCTATCACCATAACTTCCATCCTCTGAAAATATGTGATGTATGCTTTTGGTGCACCTATATGTCTCAACTATGCCAAATCCATAAAGTGTATCTCAAGGTACCTCTTGTCGAACCTGTCCATAAAACTACGAGTGAATTCCACATATGAAGTGATGTTGGTGTGACCTAATGTCAGTAGCCCATGATACCACCATTTGTGAGATTCTCCTTCCAAGTGAAGCGTGACATACTTAATTACTTTTACCTCAGTCATTGGGTCAAGTTTGAGGTAAGTGTCCAACTTGTGTACCCATGCTCTGGCCATGCTCTTGGCAGACCCATCTAAGGGTGGGATAGTCAACCTTCCCACTTGGCGCATGAGGTCAAAGTTCTATTGGCTTTGTGCTCCTTTGTTCCACTCTCTAGGTCTGTACTTTTGTTTGAGGTTGCATAAGTCATTATAGGAAACTTTCTCACAAATGTCTTCATATATCATCTTGTACTCCCTGTATGAGGTGTTAATATCAAGCCCCTGATTTGGTTTCTCCTGTTCTCCTATAGGTTGCCATGTCAAGAACCGTGGTAATAAGGGCCTAGGGATCTTTAGGCTCCCGCTCTGGGTTGGGGTATGGTTATTGCTACTCTTTGTGAATATCATGTCACCCCAATGGGATCCACTGGGTCCACCTTGAACTACACCACTCATATTCCCACGTTGACCCACCAGCTGTGTGAGCACCTCAAGGGTTTGCTGCTGGAACCTTGTTGTCTCTACCTATCTTTAGGATGCCTCATTCTATCCCTTGACCAGATATTTTAATATTTGAAGCATAGTCCCTTCAAGGTTGTTTCTCATGCTTCCCTTTGGCTCTGAGTATGTTTGGTTTTCTCCTATTTCTCTTTTCGGTGACTCTCGAGAGGACTGTCCTCCACACCCCTTTCTACTAGGCATCAATGTAGTCATAAGCTGGCAAAACCACCAACTTTGATAGCACTGTAATGTCCCCAACTAGGATAGGTGGGAATATTATGTTTTCTGTCCCAAAATTGTTATGTCTTATTATGTGAATGTGCCAAACACTTGTATAATGGTGATATTAAATTCTTACAAATAGTTTGCTCAAATAGGTATATTTTCAACCATATTGCATACATCCATATCACGTAAAATAGAGCAAATAACCATGGCATCTTATTATGGATGGAAACTCCAAAAATCAATACAATGATATCTAATGTCTATAATAACAACTACAAAATACTCCTAAGCACACAAATCTAATGGTTTCCAGGAAGCTGCACAATCTACTATAGAAACATTACAAGAAATATGGAATGATGCCAATCTATGATGTCCATTGATCCAAGGCTCTCCAAGACCTACACCGCTCTGCTCCAGTAATGTTCGCTCTGCAAGTGGCCTTCCAATCTCTCCCGAAACCCTCCAAACCCGATTCGACGAACTGTTGCAACCCCTGATTCGTAGAGGTTCTCGCGGGACGACTGTGGGACGTTTAGCAGGGCCTTGTGGAACAAACCATACTCAACCCACGAGGGTGTCTCCTTCCACAGCTACGCAAAACCCTCCTGGCACCTACAAATTTGACGATTGACCTCCTCCGAAAAAATGTCACAAATACCCTGCGCAAGCCGATATGCTTCAAAACTTTCTCGAGGATGAAACCAAACACCACAATGAACACAAGTGAGGACTTCAGATGAATCCTTCACTATGTCTAGCTAGGGTGGATATTGCACCATCAAAACTAAACTGAGATGGAAGGGTTTTTCTAAACCCTAATGAAACAATGGCTCTAAGAGCACTCCAAAATGAGAGATCAAATCATAATGCTAAAGAGAAGGGTTACCCCTCTATTTATCCTTCCTTCAGACCTTCTAGATCTTTCCCCTTTTTGACCAAATAAAACATTCACTCTATTTTCCCTTCAATTCCATTTAAATATAATTATTTATTTTATTTAATGTCACTTTTAGGATTTGTTATCCTTTTTACCTAGTCACACCAAATAAATCTCCTTGACTCCCTTTTTTCCTTGTTGACTATATCCCATGGGAGTTATATAGGCTATTGAGTCATCCTCTGTTATGATCAATTGAAAGGGGACATTACAGTCACTAATATTTGTTCATTGATTTCTACTTCGTGAATTCTTTAGAGAAGTTTTACTTCTAGTCTCTTAACCATGCCACGAAGACATGCATACCTAAATTAAGAAATAAGTCATCAATAATTAGGTGACGGACCTTCTCAACTTCAAAATATGGGTTTTTTGAACCTAGAGAGTCAAAATTATGCTTTTAGAGTCGCCCATGTTTTCCAAATTTGGGTGTTTCTATTATAGAGGCTCACAACTCGAACAATACCCTTCATGAAGAGTCTCTTGACATAGAACCACATAGTCTCTACCAAAATTTTGGATTCATATAACACTAATGTCAACCACCAAATGTAGTATTCATTGAAAGGTAGCCAACGTGAAGTGAATTACCCTCCCAACTTAAGTGATGCTTGATGGCTTACCATGCCTTAAATATGCTCCACACCATAAAAGTGCCTTGAAAATGAACCTTCTATAGAGTCAACAACAAAGCATTGGGATCCCGTTAGGGGCCAGCCCGAGTGGTTGGGACTTACAGTGATAATATCGCCCACCTTGGTTCAAACCCCCTTGATTAAAATCTAGCTTGTGATTGCGGGCTTTGCGTGTAACAATTGGGGGTTATAGTGTCAACCTGGAGGATTGACCTTGGGTCATGTGGGTGAAATTCTTCCTAGTTACATATTCCCACAATCTGGTTGATACAAAAAAAAAGTAACTGGGAACTTGAGATTGTTGGAATATTACAAGGCCCCTTTCATATATAATTGCATAGGGGATTTTTTCAAGTCTCTTGACCTTCCACAAATTTGATCACCCAAATGGCACATAAGGCCTAGACTCGACAAGATGACCCAATAATACCTAACCATTCCATTCCTTTGTACTGCAACAAACACCTCAATTAACTCGATGGAAACCCTTATTTCCCTACAAGTTGACCCAAAGAATGTCCCGGAGCAGCTTCTCTAGTTGTAGGTAGGTCACATTAGAAGGAACCCAACAAGACAAATAATAGACATGAGTGGAAGCCATAAACTTGGAATAAATATGAAATCTTTCCACTAAGGACAAAGATTGAGAAATCCATTTGTCCACTTTTTGAACTATACATAATAGCACTATGTCCTAAAGAAATTTTGACAAGGCTTAGGAAGAAAAAACATCCCTAAAAACTTAAAAACCTTCCTAGGTTGAATCCAGGCCCACCTTTGGCAAGCAAGTCAATCAAAGATGGAAAATTGAGCTAACCCATATCACTGGGTTTTGGCCATTTGGAGCTTAAAGCCCAAGGCTTCATTAAAAATCTAAATACAATTCATAGTATTGTCTACCAACACATTGTCTTCCAATATAGTGAGAAAAGAGTTGTTGAAAAATTGATCATTAACCATTTGACAACTGTTGGGCCTAGGGAAATGAATAGATTTTATCAAACCTTTAGAAGCCCGATGATGTAGGAGGTAACCAAGGGATTCTACGACCATTGAAGTAGGGTTGGGGGCAAGGGGTAACCTTGCCTAACCTTCCACATCAATCTAACTTCCTTATATTTACCTTGATTGATAGATATGCAGGTTGAAGTGTCTGCAAAAAGGGTTTCCATCACCTAGAACCTTGAGAATGGAAAGAATAAATGACCATTCCACCCAATCGCAGTCTTTCTCAAAATCTAACATGATGAACATGGTATTCAACCTAGGCTCCTGGGTCGATCCATACCTTCCTATACAACAACTACATTATTAAGGATAAACTAGCCCCAAATGAAACATGTTTTTTCTAGTTGAAGATTATAAGGTGGGATGCAACAAAGCCACAAGATGGGAGCCTTGGCCAAATTATTATAGGAAACATTGAGAAGGGTAATTTCTTGTCAACCAACAAGTAGTTTAACGTCCCTCACTTTAGGGATGATTTTGGTGAAACCTTTGTTCATGAGAAGTCCAAGAGACTTATTCCAAACAACATCTTTGTACAAACTCAACAAGTTGAGCCCAAAATGACACATGTGGATTTGAAAAAATCAGATTGTAACCATCTAACCCAAGATATATGTCATTGAACATCACCATTAACACTTCCATCACCTCTAGGAGGGTCAAGTCCCATTGAAAATTTATTTATTACTCAGGGGACATTTTTTGATAAGAAGGATTTTTTAAATGCACCTTTGCATGGCTAGCCTACATGCATAAGAGATGCCTTGAATTGAAAAATAGTACAATAATGCGCAACAAATTCCCACTCAATTGTCTCCTAATTAGTAATCATGCTCAATCATGTCTTTAGGGTGCCGATTTTCTCAAACACTTCCTTGATAGTAAGTGATTTGAAGAAGTCCTTTATGGGTTGATCTCTAGTCTTACTCCAATGGAAATGAGACCCAAGTTAGGCACCTCAAGCCTATAAATCTCATCAACCTTAAAAAGTTGTCTTAATTTGGCAACTCATGATTGAAGGGCATCACCATAGGGAGTAAGTTGAAGATGACAAGAGTCCTCCTCAAATTCATCCTTGAATGTTTATGGTGTTAATTCCCCACAACTACAATCTATCATCCAAAATCTTGTAATAAGATTGTGATTCAATTGACGACATCATTCCACCACTCAAACCAATTATCCTTTCCCCATGAACAATGTAGCAAGTTTTGAATCCATAATGCAATTTGGATACCATTTATGTGTTGAAGATATGAAACATTGATTTTGTAATGAGATATAGACATTCTCATTAGTCACTACCCAGAAAATATAAAACATTATGGGTTGGTGGTCAGAGAGAGTGACCTCCCCACAACTTTCACCATGTTGCCCCCATCATTGTCAAAGAAGAAAGTGTTATATTTCAACACCATAACCCTTTCCAAATGCTTCATAATGCATTTGAATCCAACCTTACGGTTTAACTCGGTGAACCATATTTCTAACGAGTTGGTTCCTTTATACTTGTTGGGGTTTTAAAGGAGGACAAGGCTGGCCTTAAAGCCATTCCTGGCCGTACACTATTGTTGTGGCATGCAAAAAATATTAACCCCCAATTTGTCATGCTAAGATTCTGCATTATCAAAGTCTCCATACAAATTATAGCTTCCCTTTATTATAAATTTGGCTAGACAATCCCACTAATTAGCCCCATATTCAACATCATTGGGTGCATACAAATTAGTAAGGCCCAATGCCCTCCATCAATATTGAGGAGCACCCACACAACTTAGTTAGACAATTTAATTATGTAATTAATAATGCATGACATGAACTTAAGTGAGATACGAGTGGCCAACCCCCCTTGCCCATCCTCATGATTGGTATGAAACATGGCAACTCTAGGCCAAATGTAGTGAAACATGTCATGGTCATTGTAAAACCAGTCACCTTAACTTCCCAAAAACATGTGATATCCAATTCTAACACCAATGATCAAACTCTATGCACCATGGTATTCCTAACTGGTTTTGTAAGGCTACTTGCATTCCATGATGCAACTTTCATTGGAAACCATCAAGAAAAAAATCCATCTCCTCACCATCCTTACAACTTAGCCCCTAGGAAGAGTCAAAAATCACAAAAATCTTCTTTCTATTGCATGTGAAACCTACCCATCTATAGTATTCTTCATAGGTATTCTTTGGTCATCTTTGGTTTTAGTAGTAGCCTACTTGTTCAACATTGAATGAGGAGGGTATTTCCTATGTATACCCACCCCCCCGGCCCCCCAACATGAGAGAAATCAAAAATGTTCCTTGCTCACAAGTGAGTTGGTTGCATTTGGAAGTGTTGGCCTATCATCGGCTACACTCGCCAAAACCTTGGGAGACACATTACCCTTATTTTCTTTCTTTACTACCCAAATCCACTCTCCACCATTAGTTGAGGTTGAGGCCTTTTTGGTCCAGGAGGCCATTGTAGTATCCAAATGCATATTTGAGAAATCTACCTTGGACAATAAAGGGCATTCCCTAATCCTATGGCCTGGGCTCTGGAAATAGAAGTAGGTGTTTGGAAAGTAGATACACCTAATAGGTTGTGGAATGAATTTGTAGCCAACCTTAATGTAAATTTGTCCCCTCAAGTCTTGGGACAAGTAACCCTAATGCAAACATGATTTTTTGGGCAAGGGCTAAAGACATGTTGGGGCTTGTAGTAAAGGAATTTTCCAAGTGGAGTCGAGATGTGCTTGATAAAATCCTAGAACTGCATCGGGAGGTATTGGATTTCAACCAAGATGACAAAATGAAGGTTTCATATTATCCAATGATACCACTCGGGCATTATGACACATTTAGGGAGCATGCATGACCACCTTAATGACATGCTTTCCTTCTCAAAGACAAACTCGAAAAATCCTTTTATCAGGCTTCTAGTGGTTATGCAAACCCATATGTAGGGATTCCAAGACTCTTTAACCCAAGCCTTGATAAAAAATTATGGGGGATTCTACCTTCAAAATGGCCCAACAAGGTTTGATACCTTAGCCCATCACAAACCAAAACATATTCATTATCATGAATTTCAACAACAAGGAATCTTAGTACCTCATGAAAAACCTTCAGAACAAACCTGTGTGGAACCTTTCGCTACACCATTATTGCTACTATTAGGAGCTTTAGTGGAAATTCCTTCTAGAGTGATATTATGTGATAGGGTGACAATTTGGCTCCCTTTGGCTTTATGACCACCATCCTAGCACTTGCAAGCCAATAAATATATCAATTTGAATATAGTTGTTTCCAAATATGGTTCATTAACTGGAAATTCTCTTAAGTGTATAGGAGAATAATGTCAATAACTAATGTCCAAGCGATGTGATTATATTGTCATTGATTCAATAGGAAATATTTTATATAGAAGTACGTTTTGGAATTATCTGGACCTAATTGAACATATACCTTTGTAATAATTGGATCTTGTACATATACAACATGTTAAATTGTCAATTGGTTTTAGCTCGGGTGGTTGAGAGGAGTGATTGTTATCCTCCCCACCTAGGTTCAATTCCCACAAGTGTCATGTTGAGCTATTAATGAGTATATTATTGTAATGGATTTGAGCCCTGTTGTTGACCGGCCTTGTGCCCTAAAGATTCTATGGTTTACCTTGGGTATCATCCTCAAAATGAGGGGAAGTACTGGAGGGTTTTCCCTGGTCTTTGTAGCTTGGAAAAAAATAAAATAATAAATAAATACAACATGTTAAATCATATGAGATTTGACAAGAGAATTGTATACATTCAATTTGTCATCCAACCTCAACTCTTACATTGATATAAGTAGTCACAAAGGAAGAGGATACTATCCCAAGTATTTCATTGCCATCCAACCATTGTTGGTCATTACATCTAATTTGGCTTCGCCATAGCAATATATTGTTGTCTCTATGTTAAGTAAACCATTTGGGTCAAATTGTGATGTTGTAACTATTGTGATTGGTCAAAAGCTTTGAAGGATGTTGTGAGTTCCTTTCTACATAGCAATGGTGCAAAGTTGTGACGACTTATCAGGTAGAGTGGATGAGGTGAGGAGGATGTGGAACCTTGCAAGAAATCCATATATAATGCATGCCAATTGTTCATGCTAGTTGCTAAGCATGAAAAATGAAGCAATAGTTGATGGAAGTTTGAATTCATGATGGAGTAGTGAGTTGAGGTTAGTCACAAAGAGTGGTCTACAATGCTCGACAATCATGTTGACTATGATTGGAAGAATTACATAAGGGACATAATGTAGGTGAGGCAAGTAATTGGGATACTCAGTGACATGGAATGTATGCACCTTGACTAAGTCGGGTGTGCTAGAGAAATTTGGAGGGTGGAAGAGGATAAGGCGGTGAAATGGACACCAAGGATTGTTCACAAGGACATGTGCTTAGGTCATGGTGATGAATAAATTATCATTGATGGAGTTGTATTGGTATGGTTAGTGCATGTAGTGGTGATTGTGTCTTTCTGAGTTAGTGTGAGTTGTTGTTGCCTAATCCAAAATGGATTGGATTGTTTCATTACTTGTCGCTAGTGAAGATGATCAAAATCAATGGACCTATTTGTTGAGTTTCCAAAAGGTTGATGTAGAGGTATGATAATGATAATCAAATAAGCACACCATACATGTCAATAAAGGAATTTGTATTAGTCTAATACATATAAGTAAGTACAAATCTCCCACCTAATTCCTTATAACTTAGGTCGCAATAATTATCTATTGCCTCAATTTGCACCACTTAGGTTGAAAAGCTAACCCTAACTAACTTGTTTCCTAATATTTTAGGTTACTCTGCATTTTCATCAAAGTGCATGAAGCATAATATATATTGGTATAGCATGTTTAGCACAAGAGAATCAAAATACATATTCAAAATGGGGTTGTGCTAATCTTCTATTGAGTCACTCAAACGAGGCTCAACATAGAGATTGTGGATAACTTTAGATAATTTAATTAATTTTTTTTAGTTTGAATTGAGAGAGATGAAAATTATAAATGGGTTGTGAAACTATTGATCTCTTAAAAAATTTTGATATCAATGATAAGAAAAACAAAGAATGCATATTAAATCTCTCATTTTGGATGTGTAAGTATAAAAACTATAGCGATTGTACCAAAAGAGACAACCTCAGGGACTTTTTTTTTTTTTAACTTTAGTGTGAGGATCTTAGATTAAATATTTTTGTGCATAAACCTTATTATGATAATTGTGGTTAGTGTTATTCTCAGAGGGTGTTTTACCAAGGAAAAATTTAAGGCAAAATTTTGTGAGAAAATCTTAAGGATTCTTATATTTTTGAATGATATTCATATTAAATTTGTTGGTGTAAACTAATACTCCTTACTAAGGTAGATTCAAAATGGGCACTTTCTAGCACGAAACTAACCAAATTCCTAACAACATTAGCAATGATTGGTTGAGCTAACCTCTTGAGCTTGAGTATAAAGCACGTATAACCAAAATTATTGATAACCATATTTATGAATTGTGATTTTTCTTGTGAAGAAAACATTGATCCATTGCATATATAGCACAAACCAATACATTATCAACATAGTATAATACATGAAAAGAAAAGAAAGAGAGTGCAATGCTAGGACCCATGGGTGAGTTACACTAATGAAACATAAATAGATATTTGGATAAATTTGTAGGGGTTTCACCTTTAATGTTTCATTTGGAGTTGAAAGGAACTTGGTCTCATCCAAAATTAGTCCTCCTTATCATATTTACAAGCTAAGGATTGTGTACATTGTCTTGATGTTTGTCCTATTGACCAACTAACTATTGAAGGATGTTTGTTTGGTTTTCCCTATTTAGAATTATTACTTGCTACCACTTGAAGGCTAAGGTGTTACAGATTGGGGTAAGAGATCTCTACCATTCATTTCAAATCTTCAATTACTTCTCCACAAAAAACGTGGGAAATATATGATGTTATCTTGGCTAGTGTTCCCTTATCATGAGAAGCATGTTCTAGTTTCAAAGGCCAAAGTTGGGAAAATGGAGATGACATTGAAACATGAATCCTAGGTTCTTAAGTAACTTAGATATGAAGGTACATTTGGAATCAATATTAGCAACTAGAACTAACTAAAACTTCAAGTCACTCTCTTCGTGGATTTGTTGAAGTTGAAGGAGGAATGGTTGACACATAGGTTTCATTTTGTGTAGGGTATCACATTGTTCCTTAAACATAATGAGACTCATAGTGTCTATGTGGGAGTGTAAATATTTCTTAAACTAGCTTAGTAGAGTGTTAATCTTGTTCTCACAGATTTTATGGATAAACTCAAGTCTTTTAACAAATCCAACATAAATATCTTAGGTAACCCATTTTAAAGTGGTGACATAGAAAATTAGGGCTATCTTGCCACATAGCAAATTAGGGTTATCTTGCCATAGGAAGATCTAGGATCAATGAGGACAACAACCATAGATTGTTCATTTTCCATATGCAGTGCCCTTTCCTCTCACTCTCACAACTCAACTTCATATATTGACTCCAAAATGTTTTAATTATGTTTTTCAACATGGTATTTGGCCAATTATCACATGTGTTGCATAAAATTTTCTCTAAAAACATGATTGGGAAGCTTGGGCTTGAGTTCTCTTGCCATAGGAAGATTTAGGATCGATGAAGCCAACAATTAAAGATGGTTCTTGTTCCATTTTGTCGTGCAGTGCCCTTTCCTCTCACCCTTGCATTTTAAATTCATATATTAATTCCCAAATGTCTTAATGATGTTGTTCAACATAATATTTGGCCAATTATCACATGTGTTCCATAAATTTTTCTCTAAAAACATGATTGGGAAACTTGCACATGAGTTCTCTTTCCATAGGAAGATTTAGGATCGATGAAGCCGACAATTAGAGATTGTTCATGTTCCATTTCATTGTGCAATGCCCTTTCCTCTAACCTTTGCATCTTAACATCATACACTAACTCCCATATGTTTTTAATGATGTTGTTCAACATAATATTTAGCCAATTATCACACATATTCCATAAATTTTACTTTAAAACATGATTATGAAGCATGGGCTTGTGTTGAAGTTAAAACATGGAAGGATGAAAGGGAGCATTGAGAGGATTTCCCTTTAAAGTAAGGGTCTCGTTTCTTCTTCTCATCATAACCTTCTCCATATTAATCCTACTATAATTTGTGATTCAAGTGACATATTATATAAACCTTCTCCGTAGAATCCTATTAGAATTTGTTATTCAAGTGACATATTATATAATGCCCCTTGTCATGTAGAATTTTATTTGATCCCTGAGATTTGTGTTTACAAAGATGGGTGTAATGTACATTCAATAGAGGATGAGGAGTCCATGGAAGCATGTATATTATTTGTTTCCATCTACACATCACATTCAGCATAGTTTTTCATTGGCATAAGGAATGTTAGTAGTAGGGTCACTATTCCTATTGACATTCCTATTGTCCCGAGGACTATGGTATTTTGAGACTTACACACCATCATAGATCAAACCTCACAATTAATGTGAGATAGAACACGAGAGATAGAATATGAGGGGAAAAACCATTTTAAAGTACAAAATTTCTAACAAAGAAGGATGGGGGAGCCACATGGTATATCCAGTTCTGTATTATATTATTTAATAGTCACATGTACCCAGACAACCCATATAGGAGGAGGGGAAGGCCGAGTAAGCACACACATTCATTCGACAACCAAGCCAATGTTATGTTAGTAGGAGGGCCACTACCTTTATGGACAACTCCATCTCCATTGAGATAAAGATCAAGGTGTATTAAGTTTATATGCGATTGTGAACCAAACCTCTCAATCAATGTAAAATAGCACACAAGAGATCCTCCATTTTTTATTTTTATAAAAACTAGTTCAAGCCTTTGTTGAAACGAACCATCCACACTTTATTATATATCATGTTTATAAGTACAATACAATGTGGAAAGGATAAATATTGTTGACTAGGTTAAAACTATGTACACGATTTAAGCAATAAGGGCATTGAGAATGTAAATAAGCATTGTACTACATTATGTTATCGTACATTTAATAATGTCAACAACTTTCATAATTGGACACCGGGTATTATGTTACGATGTTATTATATACAATACCATCAATAACCTTTATAGTTGAACCAAATGCAATGCTTACAAAGTGACACTACCATTGGGGGAATTTGAGCTAGGATTAATCTTTTCAGCCCTATCAAAAAATAACACCATGGTAGTCTTAGAAGCGGGACAATACCTTTCACTAGATTTAGATAATTGAAGCCACTTTTTTTTTCCAAGGAAAACCTCACGGGGAATCCCTCGAGCACTTCCTCGCATTTCATTAATGGTACCTCGTGCAAACCCATAAGCATTGATTGTGGTGCTTAACTTGGTACTGAAAAGGAGTCAAGAACACCACAAAAACAATCAATTTTGTGATCAACCGAAACTTTATACATGAAACCAAAAGTACTCAACCACTTGAATTAGTCCATCAAACTAACCAAAACCACTAAAAAAAAATAGAGTTTTTTAATTTTGGAATTTTCTTTATATAAAAATTAGAAAAAAAAATAAAAATTGTTGATTCTCAATTTTGAATTTTTTTTTATAATTTAGATTTATTTAGAATTAAACAAAACTTTTAAGTACATTCCTCTATCATATATAGATATTTCATTTATATATTTTTTCATTATAGTAAAAAAATTCTTATGATTTAGATTTTTACAATATTTTTATCCAATTTGTTTAAAAATTCTATATTTTTTTTATTATAATAGAATTCTTTTATGACTTGAATTTTTACTGGATTTTTATTCAATTTATTTGAAAATCCATTTACTACATAACTTTGTTTAACCCATACACAACCCAAACAATCAATTGTTGCAAAACCAACGATGTTAGAATGTTACAAGACAATGAATTAATGTATGAACTAATGTTTCATCATCGTGGCCATTGGAGAAGAAATTGGGTAGTTGTTTCTATGGGGCAACAAGAAGCTAGTTTGAGTGTTTATCACACATCATGTGTCGAATCAAACCCAAAATGATGGCACAACCAATTCCCTTCAAATCTCCAAGAAGATCCCATCATTCAAACAAGGTGCTTATGAGCAGGAGCACAGACCCCATAAGCTCCACCCAATTCTCAAAAGAATATGAAATCTCTACGAGCAATGCCCAATCTTTGACAAGCTTGAAAGAATTGCTTCCAGACAATCCCAACATCTATCATTCCACGAAATCAAGAGGGAAACCAATAATTTCCGCTCTAGAAAGCTCGGGATGTCATCTGTCTGGAAGTGCACCCTAAGAGGTAAGTTTGTTGTAGTCACAGAAAGAAACCGAATGGATTTGATTGATTTTATGGAAAAATAGAGAGAAATATGTAATCTTCACCATAGGATTATCATTAATCTTCTGGTTTGGTGTGGGGAGGGGGTACATCTCTATCTTGTGTATGAATATGTGAAGAGTACAAGCCCGAGAGATAGTAGAATGCCTAGATTTATTGTGCTATGAATATCTTCATTGTTGGATTACCTAGAGGGGGTGTGAATCAATAATAGAGAAATTGGTCCTTTTTAACCATATAATCCAAGTGTTATATCAATGTAGCATTATCATCCAATAATTGCAGAGTAAATAAGCAATGAACAAATGAACAATCATACACATACACAGTACACCAGTGTTTTACGTGGAAACCCAAAGCGGGAGAAAACCACAGAATGCTTTTTCTTATATGTTTTGAAGAATTACATTCATTGTAAGCACCAACTTCCTTTGTTTTCCAGCTGCAACTGGAAGGAGGCTCCAACCCCCTAGTTTCTCAGGCTACAACCTAAGGGAAGCTCCAACTCCCCAATTATTTGGATACAACCCTATATGTTCTCCGGCTACAACCACCTATCCTTGCCCCATCCAACCACCCTGACGTATAAGTAGAATGATGGAACCACTATCACACTATCACTGTGAGATATATTGTTGTAAACCTGTACCAATCAACCTGTACCAATAACCTGAACCATGCATCAACCTGTACCTCAACCTATATCAACCTGTACCATAAACAAGTGCATCAACCATGCACCGACCTATACCTCAACCTATACCATGAACAAGTGCATCAACCATGCACCAAACCTGTACAAATAACCTGTCACAACAACTTGTCCAAACAACCTATCACAACAACCTGTCTCATTAATTTTATCAACCAAATCATATCTACTCACCAAGACAACTCTCAAAGATGTGCATCAACCAAGTATAACACAACAACTCATAATCATCACCAATATTAATATGTGCTTCTAATAATACAAGTATGCTACATCATTCATAAACCATGCGTCAACAAGTGCCTCCAACCATGTACCAAGTATGTACCAATCATGTATCAACTACTTATCAACTATGATTCATCAATATGTACCAACATCATCAACTATACACCTCATGTATGTGCCAACCGATCAACTACTTGTATCAACCATGTACCGGACATGTACCTCAACCAAATGCCCTCATCAATTTCATCATCCAAACTTGATTTGTAACCATGTAATAGACCTAGTGTATATGATCACATTCCTGCAAACCTTCCTTAACTTTAACAATAACGAGTCATATTTACATCAAACAATATTGGGTCCATTACCCAACCTTTGTGCTACGGGGCCTTCTTCAAGGGTTGACATCAATGACAACCAACCTTAATCAATAATCTAAGATTGAACAAAGTTGTGGAAAGCATCAATGTAACAATTAATGAAACAGGCATACCAGAATCAAAGGAAGAAAATGAATCAATGAAACAACCCTTATAAGAAGAAGCAGAAGATGAAAAAGAAGTAGAAGAGGAAGATGAAGAGAATTTGACAGAAGCATAAGAGAAAGTTCAGCAAGTGTCTCCAAAGACACCCAGTAAACGAGTACAGAAGAATCATCCTTCCGATCAGATTATTGGAAACAAAGATGCAGGAGTTGAGACTAGAAGAAGAATCCGTTCACCAGAACAAACACACCTAGCACTCCTATCTACAATTGAACCAAACTGTTTTGAAGAAGCCAACAAGGATGAATCTTGGAATAAGGCCATGGATGAATAATTGGATCAAATCGAGAAAAATGACACTTGAGAACTGGTTCCAAGACCAAAGAATAAGAATGTGATCGACACAAAGTGGGTCTTCA
>SNQJ01S0213436.1:0-10906 GCA_010110895.2 Picea sitchensis | reverse complement strand
TTGTGTTACTGATGAAAAATGTTGAATTCAAATGGACTAATTCTTGCCAGGAAGCATTTAATACACTTAAACATCAGTTATCTACAACTCCTATTCTTAGAGGACCTGATTGGGCACTTCCCTTTCACATATCCTCCGATGCTTCAGATACTGCAATAGGAGCTATCTTGGGACAAGAAGAAAATCATCTCCTTTATGCTATCTATTTCATCAGCAAGAATATGACTCCTACTGAACTCAATTATACAGTCACCGAGAAGGAATTCTTAGCAGTTATCTATGCCATTAATAAATTTGGACATTACATTACTGGCCATTCTACTTTTGTCCATACTGATCACTCAACTATCAAATACTTAATGAACAAACCTATCACAAATACTAGAGTCACCAGATGGTTACTATTGTTACAAGAATTTGATATTACAATTGTAGATAGACTAGGAAAAGAAAATGTAGTTGCTGATTTCCTTTCTCAGTATAGTTGGATAAGTGGGTGTCTTTTCCATACAGGACCTGATCAAGAAATCCGAAGGTGCATTAGAGAAGATGAGTTTTATGATATACTAAAAGCTTGTCATGATGGCCCTTGTGGAGGGCATTTTGTTGATAAGAGAACAACACATAAAAATCTCAGGATGGGGTACTATTGGCCCTCACTCTTCAAAGATGCAAAGAAATATGTCTGAGCCTGTGATAGCTGCCAAAGATTAGGCCAACCTAATTATAGAGATGAAATTCCATTAAACCCCCAGATAGTACTTGAACCATTTGAAAGATGGGCCTTAGACTTTGTAGGACCCATCAACCCCCCATCCAACCAAAAAGTTTACATAGTGGTCTGCACAAACTACATGACTAAATGGGTGGAAGCCAAAGCACTCCACAGAGCAACTGAAGAAGTAGTTATAAATTTCTTATTTAAAGACATCTTCATCAGATTTGGAGTGCCAAGAGAATTACTTACAGATGGAGGACCTCCTTTCACTTCTCATGGTTTCAAAGCCACCCTTCAAAAATATCATATTTAGCATAGAATGACTACATCATACCACCCCCAAGCCAATGGACAGGTGGAAAGAACAAACAAAGTAATAGAAGCCATTCTCACAAAAACAGTGAAGGAAAACAGAAAGGATTGGTCCTACAGGCTCCCTGAAGCATTATGGCCCTACAGAACTACCTGGAGAAATACTACATGATTCTCTCCCTATGAATTAGTCTATGGAAAGAGTGTTGTCTTTCCTATGGAATTTGAAATAAAAACCTTAAGGACTGCTCTAACTGTCAACCTTGATTTGACTGATGCACAGACAACCAGGTTGCAGCAGCTTAATGAATTGGAGGAGAAAAGACTAGATGCCATTTAGCAGACAACCATAATTCAACAGCAAAGATCAAAATGGCATGAAAAAACTATCAAGAACAAGAAGTTCCAAAAAGGTAATTGGGCCCTACTGTATGACTCTCGGTTCAAAGAATTTCAAGGGAAACTGCGTACAAGATGGCTTGGACCTTACGAAGTAGACACTGTTTTCCCCAATGGAACAGTAAGGCTCCTCACAATCGATGACTCCAAAACACCGTTACTTGTAAATGGTCATCGGATCCATCTGTACCAGGGCCCTATTTCCAAAGAATATTTTAAGGCCGCATGCATGGCAGACTCCCATTACCTCTTCTTAGAAGAGGCTTCTACCCCTCATTACAATTAATTCTTTTAAGTTAATTTCTTTAGTATTAGATTAGATTTTATTTACTAATAATCCCTGTCAAGAAATACCATGTTATAATCGATTTTTGCAGATTCCTGATCAAAGCACAGGCTACTAGGAAAGGACGATCCTATTTTACGAAGAGACAAGCTTTCCCATTGCTGAAACACCACCGTTCAGTGACTTTTTGATTTTTCCCATTGCTGAAACACCACTGTTCAACGACTTTTTCACTTTCCTATTGTTGAAACACCATTGTTCAACGACTTTTTGACTTTCTCCATTGCTGAAACATCGTTCACAGCAACTTTTCGCCTTCTCCCTATTGCCAAAACACTACAGTCCGACAATTCTTCACATTTCCTCATCGACAAAACAACACCATCCAACAATTGTTTCGCCCTGTTTTTCCTATTGCTGAAACACCACTATTCAACACTTTTTGACTTTCCCCATTGCTGAAACACCATTCACAACAACTTTTCGCCTTCTCCTTATTGCCAAAACACTACAGTCCGACAATTCTTCACATTTCTTCATCGAAGAAACAACACCGTCCAACAATTGTTTCGCCCTGTTTCTCCTGTTGCTGAAACACCATTGTTCAACAGTTCTTCACATTTCCTCATCGACGAAACAACATCATCCAACAATTGTTTCGGCCCATTCTTTTCTATTGCTGAAACACCAACTTTTCAAAATTATCTGTCAGCAAGTTTTTGTGGTCGCATACTATAGTTTGTCCTTCCAGTCAACAAATCCTTGATACAATTCATCTAACAAATCAAAATTCTCCGCCACAACCACTGCAGAACTATCATGGACAGGCATTATATTTTGTTTGCAGCATGAATCAGAAGGTAAGGCGAGGTATGTAAATTTTATGTAATACAGTTAAGCTATAGTTAATGAGAAGATTCCAAATCATTATGACCACTCGAGTGCAATCATTATTAGCCGCACTTGACGGGGGGGGGAGGACATATCAAACTTTTTATACCATCATTTCACACGAATCCACCACCGCCATTCCTATTTTACTATCCTTTTGTTCGTCTCACCACCATTTGCATACCTTCACTCGAAAAACTCACTCTAAGCAGAAGCTGTTACTCAAACTCTTTGATGGTGTACATTACCGAGCTGGTAGCGATGGGAGGATCTGTTATACGGAACGAACCCGCCACGACAGCCCTGTTAGAACATTATCCAGTAGCTTATCAATTTTTTCTGCAGGCAGGATGGCTCGGTTATTTTCAGAGACTCCAGTGGTATGATGAACAACAGGTTCTCCAATTTGCTCAAAACCTCCAGGACGACCATTCCATTGTTTAAGGGGTCTGAATTTCAGTAACAGAAGAGGATATAGCACATGTTTCAGGTCTCCCTACCAATGGCATTTGCATATTCAGCCGTAAACATATCATTCAGAATGCCCAGCAGAACTTCCTCTTGCCAAGGGAACAAATTGACCCTAAAGGCCAGGGTATCCGACTCAGCTCCTTGCCACCTCCATGGCTGGAAGTTGAAAAATTTGTCAAACACTACCTCACCTGCGAAGGTCGATACCAGGTAGTCTACCAGTACGATTTTGTCATGTTGTCTCATTTACGGCACAATAGATTGGTGAACATTCGTTATTATCTGCTCGGTTGTCTCAAAAATATGTCTCACTACTGTAAAAAGGCTAAAGATCATGCCCTTTCACTCACCCATCACCATCTCGTCCAACTGCTTATCCAAAAGAGTTTTTTCCAACAAAACCTTCCACTAAACAACCCTCCTATAGATCCCCAAGAAGCTGCTGAAATTCCTGAAAATCTTCAGGAACAACAACCACAAAACCCTCCACACTCTCTAGAAATACCTCACAGTCCGTCTATAGAACCAATCAGTCCAATCAACCCCTCTACCATACCAAGCCCACCCCACACCTTACCAGAATCATCCACTCCTACCCTTCATATTCTTAGTGATGATTCTGAGTGAGACAATTCTCCCTGCCCCATCATTGAGGAAAAACCCTCGCGAAAACGAAAGCAAATCCCTTTCTTTCCACCCTTTTTACAAAGAAAATGAACAAGGGCCTTAACAAGGGCAACCACTGCTACCACTGCCATAGATCCCCAACCCATCCGACTAATACCCCGTACACCTCTAACCTCCCAAATGCCAAAATCTTTGCCTATTCCACCCATGGACATTGAAACACAAGAACCAGATCCCCAGGATGTTGCGACATCATCTCTTTCAAATCAAGTAGCTGAAACACAAGAACCAGCTACCCATCAAGTAGCTGAAACACAAGAACCAACTACTCATTCAGTAGCTGAAACACAAGAACCAGCTACCCATTCAATAACTGAAACACAAGAACCAGCTACCCATTCAGTAGTTGAAACACAAGAACTAGCTACCCATTCAGTAGCTGAAACACAAGAACCAACTACTCACCCAGTGGCTGAAACACAAGAACCAACCATAGCTTCCACACAAGAACCAGCTACAGCTGAAACACAAGAACCAACTGCTGATATTGATACTGAGATGCAGGAATCATAGGTCCAGGGTGTTGCAACATTACTCTCCTTACATCAAGAAGCTGAAACACAAGAAGCAACTACCGATGTAGCTGCTCCACAAGAACCAGCTAGTACAGCTGTGACTGCTACACAAGAACCAGTCACCCCTGAACCAGAACAAACAATGGCCTTTGTCTTAGAAGAAAATGAGTTTCTAAAGTCTGAACTGGAAGCCTACAAGCAAGAGCTAGCCATGGCAAAGGAATCCTATGAAAAGGAACTCAATTTATACACCCTAGCTTGCACAACGACCATGTCAGAAAGAACTACAACAGAAAATCCGTGTAGAAAATATATGTGCTATCAATGTGGGGATATCTACTATCAATCAGGCTACAAAGTAATGCAAATCCCAATGCCAGGAGTTTCCCCTACTCCTCCAACCTTCGTAGTCAAAGAAGAACCTACTGTTACACAAGAACCAGCCATAGATGTCACACAAGAACCAGTTATAGCTTAAACACAAGAACCAACAGGATCCCCCAAGACTAAGACTGAGCCCTGCCCTGCAACAAATGTCAAATTTCAAACCCTTTCTTTTGTTAACAAAGTTGTACAAACAGTGCCTATTGAGGAATTTACACCTCCCAGCCAGATCAATATCCACACTTTTGTGGAACAATCTACTCAGACCTTACCTCACCCCACTACTTGCAATGCTGAAACACAAACTCAGCCATGGGATGAACAGGTAGTAATACAAAAATGGAAGAAAGAGCATGCTTCTACACAGTCCAAAATCCTGCAAGAGCACAGACAAATCTGGATAAATCATACCTACTCAAATTGGGAAGCTTTAGAGCAGATACGCCAGGAAGCTCGTGCCCTTAAGAAACATAACAAAGAGTTGAAAGGCAGATTGGCCCTGGTATTTGACTTGGCACAAAATCTATTGGCTACAAGAAAACCATCCTGCAATTACTCCTTGTTCCTTATGGAATGACTTACATGGTTTCAGATCAAATCAATCACAGAAGGCAGACCCCATGCAGTACTACATCCAACATATTTTGTCAAAACCTTTGCAGAAGCCTCTGCTAGGGATCAACACCTCCTCTGTGAGACATACTTTCATAATGAGGCCATCCCCGAGAACAGGAAGCTGAACCTTAATCCCCTTGTCGGGGACATCCAGATTCGGGCATTCACCTTCTTTCTCCACAATCATATTTTGTGGTAGGATGACTTCCTGGCTGTCAAGCACAATGAAGATAATCGCCTTCTGTAGATAAGACCAGAACCACAGAATGAAACTACCTTTGTCATAGAATATTATCAGTTCCTAAAGAAACCAGGGATGACTGAACATGTTCAACAACTACAATCAACACTGCTTCAGGATTGTCATCACTTCATCAGATCCATAGAGATTGCTTCCCTCTAGGAAAATAACCTTTTTTGGTAGCAATCCACTGAGAAAAGAAAGGAACACAATCCTTTTAGCCCCACTAACCTCGAGGTAGCAATCTCCAGGGTACCTAACTACATCTAGTGTGTTCAGCAATGTGATGAAAGATGGATAGGGTACCGATTTTATTTTCCTATCCTTTGGTTGCCAATAGAAAGATATCAAATCCATTATAAGATGCCTAAGAAGACATAAACAACAGCTTGGCAAAGGTTACAACGAGTCCAAGGGTTTAGAGCGCAAACAAACAGTACCTCCCACAGCTACTGCTTGAGTAACTTGCACGCTCAAAGTCGGTATTCAAACTCTGATTCAGAGTGAAGTTGCCTGAGGACATGCAACACTTTAAGTTGGGGGGGATGTTAGGACCACACAATGTACCTTTTTGCCCATACTTTTTGCCACTATTACACTCTTGATCACTCACATTTAAACTCATATTATCACTTTATCCTATCTTTCCAAAGGTATATAACGTATCTTCTCTTTACTATACGTTTAATCTGTTTTGCATATAATTTCACATCACTCTCGTACTTAACCATTGATTAGAAATGTATAAGTGATGAAACAGTTCAAACTGCAGATTAGCATTTGAGGCCTATTGCTAAAACAACAATTCACAGAAGCTGTTACACAGTCCATGGTCGACGATGCTGAAACACAGAAGCTGTTACACAGTTCATGATCAATGATGCTGAGGAAGCTATTACACAGTCCATGACCGACGATGCTGAAACACAGAAGATGCTACACAGTCCATGGTCAACGATGCTGAAACACAAAGGAAGCCGTTACACAATCCGCGGTCAATAGCAACTCACACAGATTGACTACAACAGCTGCACCGTGAGCCAAGCACCAACCATTGTTGCTGCCTGGGAAGTGCTGAAACAGTCAGAACGCAAATCCTGTGGCTGAAAAAACCCGCGATTTGCGATGCTGAAACAACATACAATAGCAGAAACAAGAAAGAGATGTTACTCCAACCGTAACAGCAACACCTCACTCAGCACATGTAATAGCATTCTTTTGCGGGATACTAGGATATCTTATTTCGGTTTAGAAAGTCGATCTGAATAAGAATAGGAATCAGATACATCTGTAATTTTTGATCAATTGTATCGAAGGGATTCCCTCTTTAAATAAGAGGAAATCATCATTCGAGAGGATCCCCAATTTTTGTACTAAGAAAGTTTCACAGAGAAGGACGTACTTCATTTTCAGATTGTAATATGATACATTGATAGATGAATAAAAGACTGTTTTGAGCATCCTTCTCTAGCCTCTTCGTCTCAGGGGAATATTGTGAGAAGGGAGGGCCCACCTTCTTCACAAGATTCACCCATTAGTGTTATAGTGTGTTAGTGTGAATTCTGTTGATGCTTTGATTCATTTTTGTTTTGCTGAAACACTACTTTAATGAACTCTGCTTTGCTGAAACACTACTGAACTCTGTCTTATTGAACGATTACATTGTTTTCATGTGGTTCATGCTTGGGTAATTGTTAATCATTTTAGTTGGCAATCCTGTGTGATGAATTTGAGGAAGTGTGCTAATCAGAGACTGGTGTTGAAGGTGCCTGCTTAAGGGAAGGAATTAGGGTCCTGTTCTCTGTTAGAAGTAGTCAGCCTTCAATTATTTTCATGAGTGTGCTAATCAGAGACTGGTGTTGAAGGTTCCTGCTTAAGGGAAGGAATTAGGGTCTTGTTCTCTGTTAGAAGTTGTCATCTTTCAATTATTTTCATGAGTGTGCTAATCAGAGACTGGTGTTGAAGGTTCCTGCTTAAGGGAAGGAATTAGGGTCATGTTCTCTGTTAGAAGTAGTCAGCTTTCAATTATTCTCATGAGTGTGCTAATCAGAGACTGGTGCTGAAGGTTCATGCTTAAGGGAAGGAATTAGGGTCCTGTTCTCTGTTAAAATAGTTAGCCTTCAATGCATTAATGATTTCATGAAAGTGTGTTAATCAGAAACAAAGTGTTGAAGTTCCTTCTTGAGAATAGGTTCCTATTCTCTAGTTACATAATAGATGTTCTTTCCTATTGCAGTTGTTATTTTAATGTAATCCATGATTCTTTAGAGTAATCATCTCTTTAAGCTTTGCAATAAGTAGGTTTCTTTTCTGTGATTCAAGCTAGAACTTCAGTTCATTCAAGGCAAGTGTGATTAATATAGTTTCCTTTACTACAACTCTAGGTTGCTTTTGGAATTGAGCATATATAGTGCATGGTTACCTTTGAAATAAACAGACTTCCCTGGGTTGACAATTTATGTAGCACTTGATTGTTTAAATTAATTAAGAAATTAAAATGACCAACAACTGCCTCCAGCCCGTAAACGAGTTGGAAATGTGAGAAACCGATTACAGTCTTAATAGATGTTCGGTAAGACCATAATGCCGAGTATAACATCAAATGCCAATTTGACTTGGATGAGTTGATAGTTCATTGTAGAATAGTCTTAAGAGTTTTTTTTACAGCTTCCACCTGCCCATTGGCTTGGGGGTAGTAAGGTGATGAATGTTCCTGCCGTAACCCAAGATTTGATGTTAATTCAGACATCATTTGGTTCTAAAAGTGACTTCCATGGTCAGTGACAATCTCTCTCGGGACGTCGAACCATGCTATAATCTGGTTGAATAAGAAGAGAGTTGCAGTCTCTCCATCATCTTTAAACGTTGGCATAGGTTCGACCCACTTAGTGAAGTAGTCGACAACTACGATGATATAGCGGTGCCCCCTTGCTGACGGGGGGTTGCATGTAGTGTAATCAATCCCCCATTTAGTGAAGGGACCAACTGTGATGACAGGAAACATGGGAGTGGGATATGACCTCATCTTCCGAGAGAAGACTTGGCACGGATATCACTTCTTGATCGATTCGATACAATCTTTGATAAGTGTCGGCCAGAAGTAACTTGCTCATAGAATATTTTGGGTTGTTTCCAACCCAGATAAATGACCACCACAAGCTCCAGTATGACAATCATTGAGCACTATGACGACCTGCTCATGAGTGAGACATCGACGCAAGATGCAGTCTACACCTCTCCGATACAACGTATCATCGAGTATGAGATAATTCTTAGCCTGATGGCATTCCGTCGACGCTCGTCACGAGAAGTAGAGGTGGGGCACTTCAAATTCTGGAGATAGATAAGTATATCTCCGTACTAGAGGTCTAAAGATTTAATAAAAAACATATCCCCCTGGCTAGGCGATTCCTCAGGCACAACGTCACCTGACTCAATCGGAAGTTCTGAAATAAGTTCTGCGAAGACCAATGACTTCTTAGACTTTGTTGAAACGAAGTCTAAGTCAAATTCTTTGAGGATGACCATCCATCTACTGATTTTTCTGCCTATAACTCGTCGTGTCAACATGTACTGGAATGGATTCATGACAACGATGACGGTAGTCTTGTGAAACAGAACATGGTGACGGAACTGTTGAACATCATGAACTATTGCCAACGCAAGTTTTTCGAGATGGGAATAATTAAGTTCCGGTCCTACGAGGCCTCAGCTCAGGTAATAGATCACGTATTCTAAAAACGAATCATCTTCCTGAACTAAAACCATGCCTATAGTTGACTCTGCAGTAGCCAGATATAAGAAGACATATTTGTTATAATTAGGTGGCCGTAGCAGAGGTGCGGCTGTGAGGGCATGTTTTAATGCATCGAAAGAGCGTTGAGTGGCTTCATCCCAGAAAAAGGGAACATCTTTCTTCAGTAAACGCATAAATCCCTTGGTGATTTCGGCATAGTTGGCGATGAAGCGTCGTAAGAAGTTCACCTTGGCTTGTAGACTTTGAAGTTGTAAGATTGTGCGTGGGGGGGGCAACTGGATTATTGCCTCCACATTAAGAGGATCGACCATGATCCCTATTGTTGATACGATGAAACCTAACAAATGTCCTGACGTTATGCAGAAGTTGCACTTGTTGGGATTCAAGTGAATCATGAAGTAGCGACAGCGTTCGAAGATTAGTCTGAGGTGTGTAGGATGATCCTTTCGCTTGCGAGAAAATGATGCTAAATCATCTAGATAGGCCTCGACTATATGTTTGAGGTCATGAAACACAAAATACATGGCCAGCTAGAATGTGGCTCTAGCATTTTTAAGGCCAAAAGGCATCTTACGATAGGCGAATGTACCCCACGGACAAATGAATGTCATTTTGTGTTGGTCTTCAGGTTTGATTTGGATTTGATTATATCCCGAAAAACCATCCATGAACAAAAAGGCTTCACAACTAGCACATTCATCAACGATCTGGTCGATGAATGGCGTTGGAAAATTATCTTTTGGACATGCCTTGTTCAAATCATGGAAATCGATACATAAACGAATCGTGCCTTGTTTTTTATTGACCGGCATGGGGTTTGACACCCATTGAGTCAAATAAATAGGATAAATGAAACCTGCCTTGAGCAATTTCTCAACCTCAATCTTGATGGTTTCTACTTTCTTAGGATTGACTAGATGAAGTTTTTGTCAAACAGGCTTGGCATCAGGATACACTATGATTTCATGTTCAACTATTTTTGGATCGATACCTGGCATTTCCTCATAAGACCAGGAAAAAACGTCGCGGAATTCTTTGAAAAGATCCGTGTAAATATGAATCTCTTTAGGGGAGCAGTCCGCTCCGACGAAGACATTCTCCACGACACCAGGGTTTCAGGAGATATTGATAGGTATAGTTTCAGCGATAGTTTCCATATTCCCCTTAGCATAAATTTCCTGTGTAGCTAAGAGATTAATAGAACATGGCTGATCTCCCATCATGGTGATAGTGAATTCTCCTGCCTCGATTCGTCTTAACTCTGGGAGGAAATATGATCTGTGATGAAGATCTTCCCAAGGTTTGTCCAGAC
This sequence comes from Picea sitchensis, assembly GCA_010110895.2. Taxonomy (NCBI): domain Eukaryota; kingdom Viridiplantae; phylum Streptophyta; class Pinopsida; order Pinales; family Pinaceae; genus Picea; species Picea sitchensis. The sequence goes on along the minus strand of SNQJ01S0213436.1, from coordinate 318 downwards.
TAATCATTGCTTCAATTACTACTTCGTCAGAAGGCAAGACTAAGTCTAATGAATAAATGTTAGCAAGAGAACCCTGAGCCCATCTGGAAGTGGATCTAACTCTTGTACGGGAGTCGGATCAGAGTTAGCTGAAGCTTGTTGGACTAAAGAGTATGCTACTTCAGCGGCCAACAAGGGCATGGACATGCCGGGGTGCCCTGTCTCATCCATCGTGGCTGATGGGGAAGGAAGAATCCAAGGATCCTCAAAGTAAGTCGTGCGGAACAACGAAACTTGAAAAATCCCAACCTTATGGTGATTATATATAAAATTGACATC